>PVKZ01002425.1:0-227434 GCA_004027375.1 Macroglossus sobrinus
GTGTGTGTGTGTGTGTGTGTGTGTGTGTGTGACTTGGAGGATGAGATGCATATCTGTGAGCAAATGGTATACCAGTGTCAGAGAGCCTTAAAGTGCTGATGTAAGAGGTGTGTACAAGAGAGACTGTTTGAAAGTATGTGGGGTGGTGGAGGCTGTGACTACAGGTTCACATTTATCAAGTGCTCACTATTTGCTGGGGAAGATGCTAAGTGCTTTACTCCAATCATCTCATTTAATAAATGAGAGGGAGGAGGTTGAGAGAGATGCGGTGGAGAAGTATACATGGTCAGGAGACTGCTGCCTGAAAACCCCTGGCAGAATATTCCCTCACCCCCACCAGAACAGTGCTACCTCCTGGTGGGTCTGAACCAGGCCTTGGGTTGGGGAGCAACCTCTTAGCCCCTCATCATATGGGAGCTGGCAGGGAGAGGAAGCAGGCTATTTCCCAGGTTCCCGGGCAACTATCTGTTTTACCCTCAACACTCCCCTCAGTGGGCTGTTTCCCTCCTTAGGCCAAGGTCAGCCTGATTTTTTTCTCTTCTCCTGGCTGTGCTTAGTACAGGGCCCACACTCAGTAGATGTTTAAACAGGCCATATTCCAGTCTCTCTTCCTTAGCAAAGGGCGAGGCAGACAGTTGGAGATGTCTATTGGATCAGCTTGGTCCTTAACTCTGAAAATCTCACAGGGAGGAAATGAGACCTCCCCACAGGTCAGAATCCAGGGTCTCAAATGAAAAAAGCAATGGCTGAAAGGCTAACTGGGTCACCAGACTTGATGGAGTGGGGCTCCTGTGCCCCATCCAAGATCTAAGAGGCCTACCTCTGACACCCATTGCTTTACTTCACTCCAATTGTTGCTGGTTTTATGTAAGTGAAGGTACTTAGAAATGAGGACTGGGGTCTCTTCTCATCCAGATGGTCTGACCACATTGCAGGGCTTCATGGCAAGGATGCCATGGGTTTCTAGAGGAAGAGTGACAAGGAAGAAAGGGAGAAAGGGAGGGAGGGACACAGTAAACATGAATGGAGCCCTTCCTGTTCCCTGCAGCAACTACCCCATGGGGGCAGAACAATTACTCAGAGACTCGACAGTAGTCCCCCCTTATCCACAGTTTTTCTTTCCCTGGTTTCAGTTACCTGCTGTTGACAACTGTCCAAAAATATTAAATGAAAAATTCCAGAAATAATTCATAAGTTGTAAATTATGCACTGTTCTGAGAAGCATGGTGAAATCTTGTGTTGTCCCACTCTGTCCCACCAAGGACATGAATCATCCCTTTCTCCAACACATTCACACTGTATATACTATGAGCCGTTAGTCATTTAGTAGCCTTCTCAGTTATCAGATTGACTGTCGAGGTATCACAGTGCTTATTTTACTTAATACTTGTCCCAAAGTGAAAGAGTAGTGATGCTGATGATTCAGATATACCACAGAAAAGCCATAAAGTGCTTTAAGTGAAAAGTTGAGTATCGTCCAATAATATATTTTGAAAGATACCACATTTACATAATGTTTATTGTAAGATATTGTTATAATTGTTCTATTTTATTGTTAGTTATTGTTGTTAATCTCTCACTGTGCCTAATTTATAAATTAAACTGTATCATAGGTATGTATAGGAAGAAACATAGTACATACAGGGTTTGGTACTATCCACGGTTTCAGGCATCCACTAGGATTCTTGAATTGAATTAGGGCCCACCCTAACAGCCTCATTTAACTTAATCACTTTTTTAAAGGCCCAATCGCCTAACACATTCTGAGAACTGGGGTTTAGGGTTTCAACACACAAACTTGGAGGGGTGGACACAATTCAGCTAATAATGCTACCTTCCTTCTCTGTATCTTTGCTGATGTTGCCTTTCTCTCTGCCTGGAACACTGTCCACATTCTTTCCTCCCTTGCCTTGAAGACCTCTTACTTGTCATCTAAAACAGCCAGAACATAACCGACTTCAAGAAGCCTTCGTGGCTAGACCACTGCCTCCACTGGGTTCCCACAGCATATTGTGCCCCTCTATCTCATGGCATCACACACTAAGATTGTCTTTTTATGTACCTGTCTCCTTTGCTCCTATGCCTGTTTTGATTTCTACAGCATCCTTTGCCACCTCTGATAATAGCATCTTCCTTTCCTTGCTTTGAAGAAATGACACTCCCATTGCATCTTCACTCCTGTGGTTCTGATAAGGCATCAAATTATAGTTCCTGCATGTGGCTCAAGTAGAGCCAATCAGAGCCCTTCCTTGAGATTTTTTAGCTGTGAATGCTGGGTGAGAAAATACTTCCTTTCCTCTGGGATTCAGATTTTTGTAAGCCTGGAACTGTGCTTGGCCATGCCCCACTCTCCTCTCACTAAGAAGGACATCCACTTGCAGGGCATAGAATGAATCCCACTCAGAGGGAACACCTACTAAGGGCTAGATACTTTACTGAAATTTTAAACTTTTTGTATTTCATTTATTTGTGTTTTGGATGAGTAAAATATTTAAATGATTAAAAAATCAAAATTATATATAAAACTATAAATATGAAGGCTCAGTCTTATTCCTGTTCCTGTCAACTCCACTACCCACTTTCTACTACATGGGTAATCACTTTTTAAAATTTTTTTGTGGATCCTTTCAATGATTCTTTCTGACAACATAAGCAAATTGTATATGTGTGTGTTTGTGTATGTGTGTGTAATTTCTTATTTTTCTTTCTTTCTTAAAAAATAAAGAAATATATATTTATATATCTTGTTTAATATATCCTAGGGTCTTTCTATGAAGTACTCTGTGATCTTTCTCTTTCTTTCTTTACAGCTGCATAATATTTCATTGTGTGGATGAACTACAGTTTCTAATGATGAACACCAGAGTTATTTCCAACCTGTTACAACAAACAGGCTTTGTGTGCATCATTCCAAATACATATAAGAGTATCTGTAGGTTTAATAATAAAATAACAACCTGATTAGACATACATATGGTGGATAAGCACATGAGAAGATGTTCACCATCATTAGCCATAGGGAGATGCAAATGAAAACCACAATAAGATACCACATCCACTAGGATGGCTATAATAAAAAAGACAGACAGCAACAAGTGTTAATGTTTTAGTCTGTTCAAGCTACCTTAACAAAATACCACGGATTGGTTGGTTTAAGCAACAAAACTTATTTTTCACAGTTCTGGTGTTGGTCAATTTGATTTCTAATGAGACCTTTCTTCCTGGTCTTTAGACGGCTACTATTTTGCTGTGTGCTCATACAGCTTCTTCTTTATGCAGTACACAGGGAGAAAGGGCTGTAGTATCTCTTCTTTTTATAAGGGCACTAGTCCTATCAGATGAGGGCCCCACACTTATGACATCATTTACCTCCTCACAGACCCTATTTCCAAATATAATCACATTAGGGGGTAAGGTTTCAACATATAAATTTGGAGATGGGGGGAACCAAACATTCAGTCCATAACAGTTGGTGAGAATGCAGAGAAATTGGAACTCTCAAACATTGCTGGTGGGAATGTACAATGGTGCAGCCACTTTGGAAAACAATTTGAAAGTTCTTTCAAATGCTAAAGTTGTATGCATATGTTCATAGCAGCATTAATCATAATAACCAAAGAATGGAAACAGTTCAAATGTCCATCACCTGATGAATGGATAAACAAGTGGTATATCCATACAATGAAATATAATTCAGCAATAAAAAGCAATGAAGTACTAATAATACATGCTACAACATGGATAAACCTTGAAAGCATTGTGCTAAGTGAAAGAAGCCAGTCACAGAAGATCACATTTTGTATGATTTTATTGATATGAAATGTCCAATAGGCAAGTCTATAGAAAAATTAGATTAGTATTTATCTACAGCTGAGGGAATTGGTAGGAAATGGGGGTGACTGCTAATAGGTATGGTGTTCCTTTTAGAAGAGAGATGAAGATCTTTTAAAATAGATTGTGGTAATGTTTGCTTAAACTGTGAATAAATTAAAAGTCTTTGAATTTTATACTTTAAGTGGGCATATTGTATGGTATAAAAGTTATATCTCAAACTTCCTGTTAAGGAAAAAAATAGAGTTCCAGTTCTGGGACTGGTGGGTAAAAGAGTGTATGCACTTAAAATTTTAATAAGTGTTGACAAATTTGGCTCTGTGGGATTATTTATTACATTTTTCACTCTCATTAGCTATATATGAAGGTGCAAGGCAGGTATTGTTATCCTCATTTTATACATGCGAAAACTGAGGCACAATCTAAGATCACATAGTTAATAATATCCTAGCTGTAACAGAAATCAGGACTGTCAGGCTCCAAAGCTTATGCTCTGCTGCATTATATTCATTTGGTATTTTTTCCAACAGTTGTTTGATAAAAACAAACAAACAAATAACAACAACAAAACACAATGGCTTTTGATAACATTTATTTTCTCTATTAACTTTCTGTTTTCTATTTCATTGATTTCTGCTCTGATCTTTGGTATTTCTTTTCTGCTGATTTAGTATTAATTTATATGTCTTAAAGAAGTGATGACATTGATTTGAGACCTTATTATTTTCTAATATAGATGTTTAGTCCTATAATTTTTTTCCAAAGTACGTTTTAGTGTCAGTCCACAAATGATGATATATGGTATTTTCACTTTCATTCAATTTAAAATACTTTCTAGTGTCCCTTTTGATTTCTTTGATTCATGGGTTATTTAGAAGTACCTTATTGTGTTTCCAAATATTTAAGGGGATTTTCCAGATATCTTTTTGGTTATTGATTTCTAGTTTAATTCAATTGTGATCAGAGAACATATTTTGACTAGTTTAAACATATTGAAAATTTTTATGGTCAGAATATAGTCTATTTTAGTAAATTTTTAATGTGCTCTTTAAGAATGTATACCCTGCTGGTGATGGGTGAAGTGTTTTATAAATGTCAATTAGGTCAAGTTGGTTGATCATGTTGTTTAAGTATACTATATATTTGCTGATTTTCTGCCTGCTTGTTCTATCAATTATTGAGAAATGGATACTGAAATATATTTGGCCACAACTGTGGATTTTCTCATTTATCTTTGCAATTCCATCAGTTTTTGATAGAATTTAAATTTATGTTTAAATGTATTTACAATGTTTCTTACAAGTAATACAAGGTTGAACCTTGCTTTGAATAAATAATCTGACAATCTTGGCTTTTTAATTATTTTTTAAACCATTTACATTTAATGTGAATATTGATATGACTGGGTTTAAATCTGCCTTCTCACTATTTGTTTTCTATTTCTTTCATGTGTTCTTTAGCTCCCTTTTCCTTTTTTTCTTTTTTTTTGAATTGGATATTTTTATGATTTCACTTTAATCTCCTTTATTGGCTGTATTTTTTCTTTTAGTGGCTACTTTTGGGTTTATAATAACCATGTTTAACTTATCCCAGTCTACCTTCAAGTAATATCATACCACTTTATGTACAAAATAAGAACCTTACAATGGTATGCTTCCATTTCTCTCCTCCCAGCCTTTATGCCATTTTTTTCCCAACCCACAGACTTTATTCAGATTTCACCCATTGTTCTACTTGCCCTCTGTAGTAAGAATTTTTCAGGTCATCTGACACTTTATTAGATTCAGGTTATTGGTGGCAGGAATACCCAATAAGTAACACTGTGTTCTTCTCATCGATCCTATTCAGGTGGCAGGTGATTGTGATTTGTTTCCCTACTGGTGATGTTAACGTCAACCACCAAGCCTTGGTCATATCTTCCAAGTTTCTCTATTGTAAAATTACTATTTTTCCTTTGTAATTAATAATTAACCTATGAGGAGATTATCTGAAGCTATGTGACTATTCTGTTTCTTATAGTACATTGATGGCTCTTGCCTAAATCAAATTGCTAAAATGATTACCAGAAAGTGATTTTTAAACTCTATCATTCCTTCTGCATCTATTAGTTAACATTTTACTGTAAGAGTCCTAACTTCCTTATTTATTTACTTCTGTCAATGTGGATCCATGGATTCTGATTTTATTCAATAGATTATAATCCATTACTATCTTTACTTATTTCGATGCTCAAATTGTCCCAGATTTGGCCAGTGGAAACTCCTTCAAGCTGTTTTCTGTGCCTGTCATTCTTTGAGCACATTCTTACTTCTGTCACAAGATGGTCCTGACTTACTATCCCAGCCCCAGCCCTGGACTTAGCCATTTTGCTAAGGAACCCTAGTTCTTTTTAGTGGGGGGTGATATTAGAACCCCAAATCTGGGAGCTAAGTGTGCTCATTGCCACTGCGGTGTCATTGCTAATGTCCTTTCAGTGGACATACTGGGAGAAATAGCCATTTCACATCATTCTTGCCTGTCACCATTTTATATTTGTAGCTCCTTTTCTTTCACCATGAGAACTCTGGCTCCCCAAAATATATGTTTACTACTTTGCTCAATTCTACAATACACATAAACTTGTCTCAGAATTACCACACTCACACCACTATTAACAATAATCCTACTAACCTAAGTAAGTAAAATTTAAGCTTTCTTTGCAGTTTTTTTTGGTTCTTTTATCTTCAGACTGAGAAGACTGAAAGTATTGTAGTCAAAAGTTACTTGGATGCTTTCATTTCCATTTTTCTTTAATATGATTGTTACCCATTTGGTATATGGTCATGTTCACTTATTCCTGTTTGTTTTCAACTTTGAAGTTTGGAAATCCTTGTATGTTTAACTTTTGGCATTTTAGTGTCTTGGTGAAGACCTCTGTGGGTTTATCTTACTTGGAATTCTGTGTTGCAGGACCTGATGTCTGTTTCCTTCACTGAATTGGGGAAGTTTTCAGCCATTACCTCTTTAAATGTTTTCTTTTTGTTTGTCCCTTTCTCTTTTCCTTCTAGGACCTTTATAATTTGAATGTTGGTACACTAACGTTATCTGAGAGGTCTCTTAAACTACCCTCATTTAAAAAAATTTTTTTTTCTTTTTGCTGTTCCAATTGGATGTTTTCTACTTCTTCCAAATCGCTTATCCAGCTCTCTGCTTCATATAATCTGATGTTGATTCCATCTACTGTATTCTTCATTTTAGTTATTGCAGTCTTCTTTTTCTGACTGGTTCTTTTTTTTATGTTTCTTAACTCTTAGTTGAAGTTCTCAGAGCTCATCTTTGCTTCTCCTGAGTTCATTGAGCATCCTTATAACCAGTGTTTTGAACTTTTTATCTGATAGATTGCTTGTCTCTGTTTTATTTGGTTCTTCTTCTAGAGTTTCGTCCTGGTCTTTTGTTTGGAACGTATTCCTATGTCTCCTCATTTTGTCTGTCTCTCTGTGTTTGTTTATGTGAATTAGGCAAAACAGCAACCTCTTCTTTTTTTGAAGGAGTGAGCTTGTATAAGAGCTACTATCCCTTTGTAGACTGTGAATTCTAGGTGTCTTTGGAAGGCCAGTTGGAGCTGGAGTGTATGTGGGCTGCAGGGAGTACTGCAGAGCAAGCCTCACTAGGATCTGGAGCTGTAGCTGAAATGGGCATGGGCCAAGGGAAAGCCCCAGGAGCAAACTTGACTGGGACTGCCTTGGTAGGACAGTTGGAGTTGTAGCTGGAGTGGGCTCAGGCCTCGGGTTGTCCCAAGGGCAAGCCACACCAGGATCTGGAACTGAATCTAGAGAATATGCCAATGGTAGGGATTCCCAGAGGTAAGCTTTTGAGGCTATAGCTGAAGTAGGTATGGTCTATGGGAAGTCCCCCAGACAAGTCACACTTGGGCAGAAGCTATAGCTAGAGCCACTGTGAACTAAGGGGCATCCTGAGGGCAAGTCATGGAGCTGAAAACTGGAGCTAGAGTAGGCCACAGGGAGACTTGGGGATAAGCCACACCACCCAGGAGCTATAGACAGAGCAGGAAAGGGCCTCAGAGAGTCCTGGGGACAAGTAGTAGAGCTACTGTGGGCCTGGATCCTGGAGTGAACTAGGATGGCCATGGCCTGTAGCTAGAGTACCTGGATTAAGCTCCTGCTGTGATCAAAGGGAAGGGGGAAAGGCCACAAATTGTGCTCTCCAATGCCTCCAACACCACCCTGGAGAGAGTTCTCACAGCTCTCCTCCCACTTAATGGATGCTCTAGAGATAGTAAATGGATTTCCTCTCTGTGCAGCCTAGGTCTTCTTTAAACCACTACTTTTTCACTGTGCCTCAGGGTGGGTGAATCTGCATGAGCTCTTCCAGGATCCCTCCCAACTGCAAGGCAGTGTGCTGTAATGGGTGCCTGTGGTGCAAGATCTCCAATTTTCTTACCTTTTTCTGTGTGGTCTCTCTCTTGTTTGTTATGTAGAAACTGTTCAGAGAGCCCTCAGTCTTCAGAGGGTATTACTCTGTCCATAGGCATAAATTCAATGTGACCCTAGGACGTGAGTTTAGGGTGTTCTTATGCCACCATCTTGGACTGCCTTTATGCTATAGTTGTCACAATTTTACTTTTATATATATTATAAAGCCAGAATACTTGTTATTATTATTTTTTTTGCTTTAACCAATAAATTATCCTTTAAGAATATTTTTTAAATAAGAAAAAAATATTTTATCTTTTCCCACATAGTTACCATTTCTAGGAGTCCTCATTCTTTCGTGTAGATCCAGATTTCCATCTGGTATCATTTTTCCTTCTGCCTCAAGTTCTTCCTATAACATTTCTTGTAGTGTAGGTCTGCTAGTGATTCATTATTTCTGCTTTTTTATTTTAAAAAATGTCTTTATTTCACTTTTGTTTTGAAATATATTTTGACTGATAATAGAATTCTAGGTTGATGGTTTTTGTTTTATTCAGCACTTTAAAGATGTTGTACCACTGTCTTCTGACTTAAATTGTTTCCAATGAGAAGTCTGTTGTCATTCTTTATTTCTTTTTATGTGATATGTTTTTTTCCCCCAATGACTGCTTTCCATATTTTCTCTTTATCACTGGTTTTAAACAATTTTATTATTATAAAGTTGTAATATTAAAAACTGCCTTGGTGAAGTTTTATTCATATTTCTTGTGCTTAATGTCTATTGAGATTTTTGAATTAATGGTTTATAGTCTTTATCAAAGTTGGAAATGTTTTGACTATTACTTCTTCAACATTTTTCTGCTCTCCTACTCCATTAGGGAGTCCAGTTACACATATATTAGGCCTCTTGGAGTTGTATCATAGCTCATTGATGATCTGTCTATTAAAAATATTTTTCTCTATATATTTCTTTTTGAATAGTTTCAATTGCTATGTGCTCAAATTTATGAATCCTTTCTTCTATATAATTAAATCTGCTATTAATTCAATCCAGTGTATTTTTTCATATCAGACATTGTATTTTTTCATGTTCTAGAAGTTTGATTTGATCAATCTTTACAATAGCTTCTTGAGCATACGGAAGTAGTTATATTGTTATATTGTTAATGTCCTTATGTACTAATTATATCTTCTGGGTTATTTTGGGGTCTGTTTTTATTGATTAACTTTTTTCCTCATTAAAGGATGTATTTTTCAGCTTTTTTTTACATGTGTAGTTGTTTTTGGTTGGGTGCCAGACATTGTGAATTTTACCTTGTTGTACAGTTGCTATTTTAATATTCTTAAAATATTCTTGAGCTTTGTTTTAGGAAGCTGTCATGTTGCTTGAAAATAGTTTAATTCTGTTAAGACCTGCTTTTCAACTTTATTAGGTAGGACCATTACCTCCACCCCCAACCCCACTACCAAAACAATACCCTTCTAAGGAATCAACTTGATGCCCTGTGATTAATTAAGTTTTTCACTCTGGTTGGTAGGGATACAAACCATTCCAGGTCTTGTGTGTATTTTGGAAGTTATTTCCTCTGCTCTATTGGTATAGTTTTTTCTCAAATTTGTGTAGTTTCCTCACAAACAAGTGCTGTTCAATATTCAGCTGATGGTTTGAGGGGAAACTCTCAGCAGATCTTTGAAGTTCTCTCTCTGCAAAACTCTCTTCTCTGAAATTCCTTTCCTGTAAACTTTAGTTGCTTTGGCCTCCCCAGACTCCCTGCTCTGTCTCCTTAACACAGGGAGACAGCTGGGACCCTGTTCCCTGTGCTGTAGCCTGGAAACTCTCTCCAGGCAGAAGCTGGCAATTGTAGGGCTTACCTCATTAGTTTCTCATCTCTCAGGGACTGCTATTTTGTGTTGCATGATGTTCAATGTTTGAAAATTGTTGTTTCATATATTCTATCAAGGTTTTTAGTTGCTCAGGACAGAGGGTAAATCCACTCCTTGTTATCTCATCTTCCCAGAAGCCCTGTAACTACATTTTCTTATTTAATTAGCACTATAATCTTTATATTAAGTAATGATTACCCCCATTTTACAGATGAGGAAAAATGAGGCTCAGAGAATGAGATATAGTATAGTAGAGTCAAGAGGCAGAATAATATAACAGATTAAAAATATGGATTGTCTAACCAAACATTTATTAGTTACGTGATCTTGGACAGATTATTTAACCTCTCTGTGTCTCAATTTCCTCATCTGTAAAAATGGAATGATAAAAACAAAAACTACCTTACAGGATTGTTATGAGAATTAGATGAGTTAAAATGTAACTGATAACATAGTTACTATATAAGTATTAGCTATTATTATCTGGGTAGAATAGTTGAAAAATCTAGAGCAGAATGGCAAGCAAATGTATTTTGAATTCCAACTTCATCACTAACTTTATATTGTGGAAACTGTGCCATGTATATCAATCAGAGTTCAATTAAAGAAGCAGAACCACTAGAAGATTCTAACCATAACATGCAGGAAAGGGAATTCTGGGAGATGTAATTGAGCTGAGCTGAGCGGACACACTGCAAACTACTACACCATGCTATTCAACTATTCTGAGAATGTAATTTCTCATCTGTTAGATGGGATAATAATACACCTCATGCATGAAATTACATAATGTACATGAAGCACTTGTCTGGGACAGGATAGGGTTCAAGAAATGGTTCTTACCATAGCTTCCAAGGATCACACAGCTAATAACTGCCAGAGACATGATCTACCCCCAAAGCCTGTTGCTCTTCCCAATTCACCATTCTGCCTCCCTGAGTTGGTCCTGGGAGTATGGATATGAGAAAGACATTCTCCACCCACAGGATCCTATAGTTCAGCAGGAGTGTAAGCCAGGGGGAAAATATATATATATATATTATAGGATAGGAAAAGGAAAGCAGTCACTATTATTGGGAGTATTCTATGAGACTGGCTTTGAGTTGTATTCCTTCCATGGCAAGGGAAAGGAAGGGATTCATGGTTTACTGCATACCTACTGTGTGCCAGGCATGCAGTATGCAGTTTATGTGATAATCACATTGAATCATCACAATTGATAAATGAGCTAGATCTTATTATTATCAGGTAAAGGAACTGATACCCAGGGAGATTGTCACTTGCCTTAGGTCACAGAATGACCAAATGACAGGGCCCCTAAGTTTCAGGAAATGGCTAAAATGGCAGTGGAAGTTGCAACTTGGGGTCTGTCCTTGGGTCATTCAGGGATTCCCCTGAGCTCAGAAGCCAGGGCTGGCTCTGGAGGCCTCCTTCCAGACCTGACTCTGTGCCTGTGTCTGCTTGTGGGCTGTGGGCACGTTGGTGGCTGCAGTGCCGGTGTTTGTGGCAGCAGCGGGCGGCAGCAGGGAGACAGTCACACCTCGCTGTTTTGTAAACTGTTTCTCACAGCTTGTTTGTTCCGGGTTAGGGCTGGAGCTGCACCGTATGGAAGTGTGACTCATTGTTTAATGTGGCAGCTCATTAGCAGAGCTTGTTGCTGCCTCTGATTTCTCTGCTCTCACTAATTGGAGAGCCCAGTGGGGCCCTGGCTTCCCGTGAAGAACAACCCATTCCCTCAGGGCTCCAGCTGGCCCTTGCCCCTCTAGCTCCCTGAGGAAGACTGCCCCACGCCTGTGGGCACTGGTATCAGCCGAACCAGGTTCAAGTCCTACCACTTCCTGGCTGGGTAACCTTGGACAAGTTGCCTTGTCTAGTCCTCTTCTCTGTGCCTCAGTTTTCCTACTCACCTAATAAGGAAAATGGAAACCACCTCATCAGGGTTGGGTGAGAAGATTAGTGATAATATGTGTAAAGTTCCCTGGCACATAGTAGATGCTCAATGCAGTAGTTCCCTCTTATCTTCCCGTGGTTTCAGTTACCCATGGTCAACCATGGCCCAAAAATATTAAGTGGAAATTTCCAGAAATAAACAATTTATAAGTTTTAAATTGTGCATTATTCTGAGTAGCATGGTGAAATCTTGAGCAGTCCTGCTCTGTCCAGACTCGAATGTGAACCATCTTTTATCCAGTGTTTCCACACTGTATATGCTACCTACTCATTAGTCAGTAGCCATATCAGTTATGAGATTGACTGTCCTAGTATCACAGTGCTTGTGTACAAGTCTCACTTATTTTACTTAATAATGGTCCCAACGCCCTTCACGTAACTTTTATTATAGTATATTGTTATAACTGTTCTCTTTTATTGTTAGTTATTATTGCTAATCTCTTATTGTGCCTAATTTATAAATTAAACTTTATCAGAGGTATGTATGTATAAGAAAAAACAGTACATATAGGGTTCTGTACTATCTGCAGTTTTAGGTATCTACTGGGCTTTTTGGAAAGTATCCTCCATTGATAAGGGGGGACTGCTGTAAGAGATTATTGTAGTGTTATTATTATTAGGCTGGAAACTGAGGGATCCCCTCTGTTCTGACCTACCTGCAGTAGCCACGAGCCCAGAAATGCTCCGGAGGCTCCAGGTGTGAGGACAGATTCCACTGTAGGTAATATAACAATGTTTTTTTTTTTCCTTCCCTTCCTAAGGCAATTCCACCAGGCTCCCTCCATTCAACCTCTGTGCCCCCAGAAGAGGCAGCACAACCCCACTGGGGATAGTCCTGGCCTGCCCTTGAGTGGAAGTCTGCTTCCCTAGAGCTCCTCCTCAGAGTCCAGCTCTCTTCTTTGAGGCCACACAGAGCACGTCTGATTCCTTGGCCCCGTGACTGTCCTTTGCTATTTGGAGACAGTGATCGTGTTCCCTCTCCAAATAGCTTTTCCAGGAGGAACTAGTCCAGGTCCTTCAACTGTCCCTTCAGTGACATTTTTCATGGGGTCACAAAATATAGCCCCACTGGTCTATGATGCCTGCAGTGTCCCTGAGTTATACAATGCTGAGTCCCTTCCCCACCCTCCTCCCTCTCTCTGGATATGTTCCTCCCTACCTACTTGCCTCTTGAGATGTGCATCTAGAATTCAACTCAGTCCCCTCTGCACAGAGTAGGGAAGCCCTATCTCCTTGGGCATTTGAGACCTGTGCTATTCCAATACAATGTGAGCCACATGTATAATTTGAAATTTTCTAGTAATCACCTTAATGAAAGTAAAAAGAAATAGGTAACATTAACTCAAAACTATATTTTATTTTTTTAACCCAATAAAGCTGAAATATAATCATTTCAACATATAATCACTAAAAAAATCAGAGGATACCTTAAACACTTTTTTCCATACAACATCTTCAAAATCTGGTGTGTTTTTATGCTTGTAGCATGTTTTATTTGAGACTAGCCATATTTCCAGTGCTCAGTAGCCACGTGGGACTAGTGGCTGTGGTATTGGACAGTGTGAAGCAGTTCTAGATTTTACTTAACATCAAAATGGTCTGAACTGGCTTGGGTACTGTGGCTGACACATCAGTCTGTTTCAGGAAAAAAAAAGAATAATCTAGTGCCTCAAGTTAAAGGCCTATAACTGTGAGATCTGGGTCTCAGTCTTAGTTCTATCACTAGCTCACTACATATGTGACCATAGAGAGGTCACTGCCCCTCTCTGGGCATCAGTTTTCTCGCCTGACGAATATGAGGAGAGAGGAAAGAAGCACCAACTCTGTGCCAAAAATCACCTGGGGGTCTCTCTATGTCTTCTCTTATGTATTTTCTAGGAAGTCCCCTGAGGGAGATTTTCTTATCTCTGTTGCCCAGATGAGGAAACTGAAGCTCAGAGAGATCTAAACTCTTCCCCACTCCCAGGGCTTTTGGATTCATCTTGCAAGTTGGCTGCTTGTTCCTGCCTTCCTGTCCACCACGGATGCCAGTGGGGCTCAGTTTCAGGCAGGCAGCCCCAATCCTGACCCCAATTCTTTGTCACCAGACAAAGTCAGGTGATGGCAGTGTTTTGAGGTGTGTTTACAGTAGGATGAAAATGCCTCCATCTGCTCAGGTGTCTGGTCTTTCTCCTCAGAGCTGTCTCGCAATGGTGGGTTGTTATATAGTCAGGTCCTAGACTCTCCCTGTGCTTGTTCCTGCTCCACCAGGATGTGTTAGAGTAAAACCCAGACATCCCATTGCCTGAGGCTTCCTCCCTTCATCTGTCACCTGTGTGACTTTGAGCAAATCACTTTATTTGACAGAATCTCTGTTTTGAGTCTGGAATAGGAGAGGCTCTTCACTGCCCTCTGAATGGAGACATCATCCACAGATGACAACTCCTCTCTGGGAAGAGCACAGGATAATTGCGGCTGGACGGGAGCTTGGTGGTCATGTCTGGGGTACCCCATCACTAAGACAAACATCTTTGGAAATAAAACAGATGTGACTTTTATTGTGAATCTTTCTAAAGTATATTGCACCATTCTCTGTATTCCTCCCAAAAGGATAATTGACAGAAATTTACACCTCCTTTTTCTTGATTTGGGATCATTATCAGAGATAGACATTGTAATATTAAAATAAAAATTGAGAGTACTCACTTTTGTCAAGTGCACACTATGTACCAGGTATCTTACAGTGATATCATCCAATTCTTACACAACCCTGATTAAAGTTTGGGTGTTATCCCCATTCACAGATGTGGAAACTGAGGCTCAGAGCTGTTCAGAGACACAGCAGGGCCTCATGCAGAGGGATTCAGTCCCTGCCCACCTCCATATTGCCTCTTAAGTGTCTTCAGGCTCCACTTAGAGGGCCCCTAACTGACTAGGATTTCTTATATGAGCTTGAGTGGCTGGTCTTTCCCTTGCTGGGGGCTACTGGCAAATAGTAGGGGTAGTCACTGATTTACTTTTTGGCCTGCACTGGTCTGAGTAAGTATATACTATAGCACATGCATTTAAGCTTTCCTTTCTTGACCTGTCTGTAACATATGCACTAGTAGTTCCTTCTCCTTTAACTACTCTCTTCTCTTGGCTTTCAAGAGTCCATCCTTTGTTAGCTCTCTGGCTTCTCCTTCCCAGAATTCTTTGTTGTCTGCCCTTGCTCTGCTCCCCCTAATCTGCTGGCGTCCTTCAGCATCGCCCTTTTGCTCTCTGCTCTCTCCGCATCTTTGTCATTATTATCATCCTCGTAATGGTCCAGCAAAGTAGGGATTGCCCATTTAACCTAATGACTAAGGAACTAAGGCTTAGGAAGAAGTGGCCATGGTCACAGGATACTAACGTAGGCCTGCTGGGCTCAATTCCTGTGCTCCCTCCACATGGAAGGAGGGAAGAACAGGAGATAAACTGAAGGCTCAGGACAAGTGTATAGAAGAGCCAGGCTTGGGGAGAGTGTGTACAGCATTAGGCCCCTTTAAGTGAGGAGGCCTCCGAAGGGCAGCTGCAGAGAGAGCCTGGATATGCAGGACTCTCCTGGGCCCTGCAGCTAGAGTTGCAGTTATGGTGGTGGGGCCATGCTCCACCATGTGTAGCACCCAGAGGAGTGGTGAAGTGGCTGCAATTCAAGCTGGGGCTGGACCCAGGTCCTAGGGCACTGGGCAGGGCCAGGTCACCCAAAGGGGCCATCTCTTGGCTCCTGGGTATTGAAAGCTTAGGAAGGGTGGGATGACATCATTTACACGAACCACATTTTTGGCTCGTCCTCACTTAGTCTAACCCAAGTATCAAATTGCTAGGATTAAAGTATAAAAGTTAAGTGTGTGGGCTGAGTGTATTTCATAAAACAAGCTGCTTCCCTGTCAGCCACACTTGGCCAGGGCAATCTATGCCACCCATATTTGGCATCACCCACCTGTGCAAGCAGCAACCAGGTAAGAGACAGCAGTTGCTGCAGTGAAAACACTGGCTTTCAGGTTGGAAAACTCTGGCTTAGATCCTGGCTCTGCAACCAGTCATTTCATGTCTCTGAGCCTTTGCTGCCCTGTCTCAAACAATCCCAACCTTTCAGGGTTCATTAAGGACCAAGGGAGAACTATAGGATCACTTAGCATAGAGGTTGCACTTAGTAAGTGCTTGATAAATATTATTATCATATTTGCTATTATTATTATTATTATCATTATCATTATCATCATCATCATCCTCCTCCTCACAACAACCCTGTGTGGTTCCTTCAGCAGATACTCTCAGTTCCCCCATCTGCCAAATGGGAAACTGCTGACGACTGCAGAGTGGGGCTTTCAAGATGAAATGAGAGAGTGCACACAGCATGGCTCCTGGCACACAGGAGGCCTTCTCTAACCGTTAGCCTCCTCTTGGTGCCTCAGTTGGGCTGGTTGCTCTGATTATCCTAATTCACTAGGAGTCCATGGCCTCTCCTACCAGGATTTCTCATACTGCGGGGTCATGACAACTCAAGTGGAGGAGGTAGAGACGTCTGCCATGCACCCAGGGGACACGGGACAAGGTTGAGCTGTGGGCTAGAGAGAGAAATATTTACAATTCCTCAGTGGTTATACCAGTCCTTCTCTGCCATGTAATATTTTTTCATTCTTATGCCAACTCTGGGGATAGGTGTTGTGATCTCCATTTTGCAGATGGGAAAACTGAGGTAAATGTGTGACCCAATCCAGGGTCACACAGCAGGTCTTTGATGGGGCTGGCACTTGCTGCTTTTGTCCATAGCTACCTGCTGTCCAGTGCTGGGGCCATTGCTGCCAAGGGGAGAACAGTGAACCCAGGAGCAGTTTGGGGGAGAATTTGGGGGGCTCATCATAGACTCGAGCTCTCTGGCTTGATGAAGTCTGCTGTCTCCATAGTCTGGTGGGCCTGGGGAGACCTGGAGAGGAGGGGGCAGCTGGAAGAAGAAAACTCCTGGAAACTTCATTCTCTTTTGGACTCTTCCTAGCAGTCATGGTTCTTTAGAATTCCAAACTACTTTACTATTTTGCAAGGAGGTCTCAGGACTCTGCTAACATCATCCTCAAGTGTAACTTTCAAGATCATCTGCTCCAGGCTTTCTACTCATTTGACTGATCAGAAAACAGAACCCCTGAGGGACGGAGACATGACTCAGCCAAGAGCAAGGCCAGTAGCAGGACATTGCAGCCCCATGTTCTGATTGCCCCACTGGATCAGGAAGATGACAGGCCGGAGTCAGGACAATCAGAGGAGAAGTCTCATGGGCAGGAGAGGGCAGGGCAAAGTGCAGGGCAATGAGGCCATGGTGAGATGCTAACTCTCCTTTTGCTGGGCGCTGCTGTCAAGTCTTCATCTCATCTTTTCCTTTCAACATGCCTGGGTGATCAGGGTTGTTGTCCTTACTTTACACAGTAAGAAACAAGGCTCAGAGAAGTTTGAAGTCAAACAGCTTCTTAGTGAAGGAGGTAAAATTCAAACCTCCTCCTGCCTGCTTTCAGATCCTATATCATTTTCATCAGACCTCTTGTACTGTGTTGACCATTGCTCCCCCAACCCCCTACCGCCGTCCGCCAAAGTAATGCTCTCCCTGGAACCTCAGAATGTTACCTTATTTAGAAATAAAGAATGCAGATGTGATTAGCTAAAATTAAGTCATACTGGAGTAGGGTGGGCCCCTAATCCTACATGGCTAGTGTCATTATAAGGGGAGAGACACAGAAAGGTGAATGCTATGTGAAGTTAGGGAGAAAAGATAGGGAAGAACACCTGGTAAAGATGGAGGCAGAGACTAGAATGATGTGTCTACAAGACAAGGACCACCGAAGACTTCCTGCAACCTAGGAAGAGGTGAGAGAAGATTCTCCCCTTGAGACTTCAAACAGAGCATGACTGCCAGCACCTTGATTTCAGGCTGCTAGCCTCCAGGACTGTGAGAAAATAAATGCCTGTTGTTTTAAGTCACATTGATACTTTGTTACAGCAGCCCTAGCAACTACTAGGAACTACTAGGTACTTCCTATACCAAAAAAGGGGTGATGCACAGGCATCGTGGATCCCAGGTGTGGTTGTGCTGAAATTCAGAACATCAGAGCAAACCCAAGGTGAAGTATGAAGAGACATACATTTGTCTGACATTTGCTGTATATCGTATGCACATGATCTTCATTATTCCCCACAGGAAAGTATAGCCATTCCCATTACATAGATAAGGAAAGTGAGGCTCAGAGAAGGGAGTGATTTGTCCCTAAGCTCATTTCCTCCTGCCTCTAGGTACTCTGTAAAGAGCAAACCCAGACTCAAGTTTGAGTCCCAAAGAGGTAAGCTATCACTTCCCTTCTCTGAGCCTCACTTTTCTCACCCAGAAAAGGCAATAATATTATCTGCCTCTCTGGAGATTGTGAGAATAAAATGAGATCATTCTGTCATTCAACAAATATTTATTGAAGATCTCTGTGTCAGCCCCTGATCCAGGTCCCGGAGTCATAGCAGTGAACAAGATGGGCAAAGTTCTTGCTCCTAAGGAGCCAGATTCTTCTGGATATTGCCTGTTGGGTGCTCTGCAGGGACTGATGCTTAGTAAGTGCTCAATAAAATATATGGGGATAAGAATATAGGATTGAATTGGATGGCATGGAACGAGCTTAGTCCTTAAGAACTGCTCACTTCCACACTAATCCTCTACCATTGTCGATTAGTAGTATAGCCCCCTGGCCCAGAAGAACACAAGGTCCTTTTGGCCTGGGCCCCATATTCTTGGATGCCCAGCAGTTGCCGATCCAAGCTGCCTCCCCAGAGCCAGCAGAGCTCTCTGCTCCAGGCATGGACTGCAGAGTCAGCTGAAGGAGCCTTAGGTCTTATCATGAGGGTTCTCCCCCATGCTGCACTGTCCCCCTCAGCCACAGGGCCTCAGCTTAGCCCCAACCACTCCCTGACTCTGTCCCTGGGCCAGGCCTGAGCCTGCCCTGGAGGCTCTCCCAGCTGTCCTGATGTCCCCTCTGGCTTCTGCAGACGCTCCCCCTTTCCACTCCTGGAGTCCTTGTCTGGACACCAGTCCCTCCCCCTCCAGAGGCGTCCCCAGACATTACCCCCCACACAGTGCTATTCTCTTTTCCTGACAACTGTGGTGTCAAATGTCAACCAGGCTCTACTCAGCGTGGGCAGGTGGGGGTGGGGGGTGGTTCTTGATAACTATGTGGTTTAGGGGAGGGTCCTCTGGAGCCCCCCAGGCTAAGAACGGCTGGCTGTGGTCTGGCTCTGCTCCCAACCTACTGGGCTTCTTGAGCAAACCTCTTCCTCCCCAGACCTTGGGTTCTTTAAGCTATCAAGGAGAGGCAGCTATCTCTGGTTTCACTTGTTATAAGGATCTGGGGACACAGGCAAAACATTTTAGGGACTGGGAAAATGCTGGGCAAGTGGCAGTGGCTTTCTCTGAGAACTGACTTTCTTCCAGGTGGGCTCTGGAAGGGGGTTTTTGGGGTTCTGAGCAGCTATTCCCATCAGACCTCAGAAAAGCCCATCTTTCTGTCCTCACTTGCCCTGACTGAGCTGGGACAGCTGGCACTGAGTGCTGGGGAAGCAGGCTCTGGCGGACCCTGACAGCTCAGCAGTGGCAGCAGCGGAGGTGGCAGTGGCCGCAATGGCAGGGGCTATTCTGAGAGCTGGGAGGGGCTGGGGAGTGGAGACTGGAGGAGGGGAAACAGCTAGGGAGGAGACAGTCCTGTCACTGTGGCCCGGGGAGGGGCTCTCTGCTGATGGCAGTGTGTTAAAACTGTGGTGTATGCTCCTCACTGGGAGGGGATGGACCAGTTGAGGTACTGAGGGTTTGGGTATCTGTGCTCAAGCTGTGTGATTCAACTACGAGCTGAGTGGTAAAGCACGTTTCTGTAAGTGTGTGAGCAAGCAAGTATGCTTATATTGGAAGTCAAGTGTGTTTGCCCTGCAAAGTGTGAGCAGAAGTAAATGTGCCTATGTGTGGAAGTGGAGGAATGCAAAGGTAAGCAAGTGGGGGCTTGTTTGTGAACAAGAATGGATGTGGGAGTGGTAGGGAAGGTACATGGGAGATTGAGAGCAAGCATGGGGGAGGGGAGGGGAATGTGAGAGACCTGGGGTCAAGAACCATAGGAAAGTTTGAGTCTGTGCAATATGGATACATTTGGAAGGGACATATGCAAGTGTATGTGTGAGTCAGTGTATGTGAGTGGGTGTGAGTGCATGCATGGTGAAAGCAGGTGGGTCACTGTGCGTTGTGACAAGTAGGAAGGGAAGATCTGTGGGAGCAACACCAACAGTAATAAAAACAGCAAGCCCTTACTGAACACTTACTCTGAGCCTGGTGTTGACATTCATGATTTTATTAAATTCTTCAAATATCCTATGAAGTTGGTGCTATGACAAAACTCATTTACAGATTAGGAAATAGTGGCTTTGAGTAGTTAAGCAACTTGCCCATACTCTTAATCACTATGTTATACTGCCTCATAATGAATGTGTGAGCAGGGGCCAAGTCATGAGTAAAGAAGAGTGAGCGTCAGTGTGTGGCATGGTAGGTGTGAGTTGGGGAGGGGGCTGAGAGTGCCAGATGTGAGCCCAGGCAGCAGATGTGGATACTGGGTGGGGCAGAGCCTGAGCAGAGTCTGAGTCAGCCTGAGTCAGGGCGTCTCTGCCAACCTGGCTTTCCAGCCCTGCAGTGGCAGCATGTGCCAGGGCCCCCAGCTAAGAATCCTCCCAGCTCTGGTATGGCCCCCAGCAGGCCTCCATCTCACAGAGCAGGCTGGGCCAGGGATTAAGACTGGCAGGAGGTCTGCCTGGCCACCAGGGTACCTGAGAGAGCAGTCCCCAGGGTGGGCTCCTCAGGCAGCATAGCATATGAGAATTGTAGGAGAGTTCAGCAGTGATTTCAGACCCCTTGTGACTCTAAACAGAACCACCTGGAGTGTGTGTACATGTATGCAGAGGAATGGGGGGGGGCAGCCAACGGTTCCCTTGCCCACCCTTGCCTATGGGATGTGACTCAGGTAGATGCCATGCCAGGCATTTACAAGTTGAGCCTGTTCCCACCTGGGGGGGGGGGTGGTGGTGGTGATGAAGCCCTGCCCCACCCTCATCTTGGCCCTACTTCTTGGGACCTAAGCTGGAAGGAAGGAATTTTTGAGAGAAGCTGTCTCCCATGTCCTGGGGCCAGTCTTCCCACTGTCCAGAGAACTCTGCAAGTTGTTGCTGTCTCCAGCCTCTCCAGGAGTGTGGTACTGACTGATGAGCTTGGGATTCTAGTCTTGGCTATTCCATCTGAGCAAGTCACCTCCCTAATCTGGGCCTCAGTTTCCTGACTGGCAAAAGAGAAATATCCTAAAGGGACATAAGGCATTGTTGGCAGAGCAGCAAATGGTATAAGCAAGCAAGGAAGAAAGACAGGTATTGGAAGTTGGGGTTAGAGAAGGTGTCGAAGATAAGTTAACATTTAAGCTGGGGTTTGAGAAGTAGGAGACTCTCCGATGAGGGCCCAGAGGAAGAGAAAGGGTGTTCTAGGCAGAGGAGATACCTGAGCAAAGGCTAGCAGGTGGTATGATGGCTAGAAACCCAGCCTAGGGCCCAGTGGGATAAAGTCATGGGCTGCCCAACTTCTTAGTCAGCCTCTCCCTTCTGAGGCCATATGATGACCTAATTAACATCTGACTCCTCCACTAGTCTATGTAGTAGGGACCCCGATTGTCTGTTGCTGTTCTTGCCATGGTGGCCCAAATAATGCATGGTGCATCAAAGGTGCTCACTAAATATATCTTAAAATGAATGAGAAGCTTCTCCAAATACAGGATGAACTTTGGGGCAAGTACTTGTTCCAACAACCTTCCCAAGAAGTCTAAAACAGTGGTTTGCAGAGTATGATCCTGGGTGCCTCTCCTGGGAACTTGTTAGAAATGAAAATCTCCAGCCCCAAACTAGGCTTACCCTGTGGGGTCCAGCAATATGTTTTCACAAGCTCTTCAAGTTGATTCTGCTACCCGTTAAACTTTAAGAACCAAGGCTCTAAAATTATGTCCACAGGTACTCTAAGAGCCCATGAAGATGAAGAAACAAGAATTATGGCAAAGCTTGGCCCAAGACCCAGGTATTCCTGACTCTTTCCCCAGCCCAATCTAAGGCACAAAGGCGAGCTCTATCATCCTCCCCATCAGGTTTCTGAGACGTGCAAACGCCAAGGGTCTAGAGTCAGGGGGCGGGGCATTCCTCCCGGGAGTAGAAGGTGGGGCCAAGTGTCTGAGCCCCGCCCCACCCTTGTTGCCCCGGGAAACCCCGGGTTGTAACAATAACCCGCTGACGCGCTTCTGGGAGGGATCCTGCCGAGTCCATGGGCGGGACGGCCCTGCTGAGGACCAATGAAAGCGCTCGGGCCCCGCCCCCGCACCTCCTCCCCCAGCGCTGATCAGGAGGCGGGGTCGCGCCCGCCGTTCCTCCCCTGCTCTGTAGGCGGCGCTATTGCTTGCAGGGGCTGCGCTGGGGTCGCCCGGAGCCGCGCGCCTCTCACCCCCACCCACGGCCAGCGGGCGGGGCACCGGGAAGGCAGAGGATTCCACGGCCAAGAGCGGGCGTGCCCCGCCTCCTCCCGCGCCGGGCCCGCCCCGTCCCCGTCCCCCACCCATTCCGAGGTGCAGCCGGCGCTGAGCGCGGCAGGCGCGGGAGCTGGCGTTGGAGCCGGAGCGGCGGCGGCGGCATTCACGGGGCGGCGGCGGCACGGGCTCCGGCACGGGCTCGGGCTCCGGCATGGTGCAATCCGGCCTCGTACCCGGAGAGCGGGGCCCGCGCGCGCGGCCGGCGCCGGGGGAGCGGCGGCAGCGACGGTGGCGGTGGTGGCTGCAGGCGCAGGCAGGCGGCAGGTGCTAGAAGCGGAGCTGGGCGAGGTGTGTGCCCGTTGGGCTCCGGAGCTGCCGCCCCCTCACTGTCTCCGTCTTTCCCTCCCTTTGGGCTTTCCAGCGAGTCCAGCACCCTGTCTCCGCGTCCCGGCCCATGGCTTCCCGCGGTTGAGCCGGCGCCGCCAGGGACCCCTCCCGCGGGCCTCCCCGGGACGTGCAGATCCCGGAGCCGCCCGCCCACCCTCCGCGGAGCCTCCCTCCCCTCCTCGCCCGAGCCGGGCGGGACCATGGCTGCGAAGCTGCGAGCGCATCAGGTGGACGTGGACCCGGACTTCGCGCCGCAGAGCCGGCCGCGCTCGTGTACCTGGCCCCTGCCGCAGCCCGACTTGGCTGGCGATGAGGACGGAGCGCTGGGCTCAGGGGTGGCTGAGGGTGTCGAGGACTGTGGGCCAGAGCGCCGGGCGACGGCCCCGGCGATGGCCCCAGCGCAGTCGCTGGGCGCCGAGGTCGGACCGCTGCGGAAAGCCAAGAGCTCTAGGCGGAACGCGTGGGGCAACCTGTCCTACGCCGACCTCATCACCAAAGCCATCGAGAGCGCTCCGGACAAGCGGCTCACGCTCTCGCAGATCTACGACTGGATGGTCCGTTACGTGCCCTACTTCAAGGATAAAGGCGACAGCAACAGCTCGGCCGGCTGGAAGGTGGGGTCGTCCGGCAGGAGAGGGGGCTGGGCTCGCAGGCTGGGGCTTCCAGGGGTTGCTTGGTGCGTCTGGGCTCCAGGCGGGTCAGCGGGAGGGACACCCCCAGGGGTCACAGAGTGTGTGCCTAGGGCGTGAGGCCAGCCAGCAGACAGGAGGGGGCGTGCTGGAAGCAGCTTTGTGCATGCTGTGGATGAGGGGTGGGAGGTCTAGCGGGGTGACAAGTGACTGTCACTTTGAAGCACCCCTGAGTGATACCCCATCCGACCCTTGGGGGCATCTCAGAGGAATGCATTCCCAGGCCTTGGACATTGGGGGGCCTCCTCTTATCCCCATGAGTGTGCTTTGGGTTACTCTCGTTTTATCTTGTCCACTAGGGCACTCTCTTTAAAGCTGGCATAATGACTTTGGCCAGTGGCTTCTTTCCCCCCAAATCTTTCCCACTGCTCTGCCTGGAGCTGGCCCCAGGGCAAGAAGTGCGACCCTGGGTCCACAATTCTTTCTATGGTACCAGGAGTTCACCCTAGGGCACCAGCTAGTCTAGGGTGGGGTGAATAGTTAAGTGACCTGGGATCTGAATTGTCCATGGGGAAGCTGCTATCCCTCCCCTCCCCCTTGCCTAGATCGGCATGGTGGGCTGATGATGACCCCTGCTGGTGTGAGGGCAGGGTAGGTCTGGGGAATCTGTCCCTGCCTACCCCAGGCTGTCTATCTTCCACACCCTGGGTTTTAGAGCCTTGATGCATTTGGGTGTGGGGGGAGGGGCAGGGACACCCCAGGAAAGCCTCAGTGCCAGCCAGTGGAAAGGGGGGAGCCATCTTGGGAAGGAACAGGGGCTTGACTGGATTGTGGCCTCCAGACCCACCTCTGGCCATCGTTCTGGAGAGTAGGAACAGTTGATGCCTTTGGAGGAGAGGACGTTGAGGGTGGAGGACTGTGCCTAGGGCCTGTGAGCTGTCAGGCTCCCTTTTGGAGAGGGAGTCTCTGCCAGGGAGGCATGCCTAAATGGAAGGAGGGGGCTGTGCTTGGTGGTGGCTGCAGGCAGGGTCAGAGGAGGGGATATGCTAGTGGAAAAGGGGAGGTTTGTTGGCATGGACAGCTCTAGATGTTCGGTGGTTGCATTTTAGGGGTCATGGGTACTCTGACCTGGTAGCCCATGACTCTCAGGCCACTATGGGCTGGGTGCAAAGGCTGGAGGAGCAGACATGAGTCTTCTTCCCTAGCCTCTCCAGTCTCCTTGGGCTCAACTCCCACCAGGACACTTATTCCTCTCAAGTGAGTCCTGCCCTTGGGCTTTGCTCCCACCTCCCTTCCTGCTCTCTCCATGTACTGTCCCAGCTTTCTCTTCTCCCTGTAGGTATATTTCCTGTCCTGAAAGGCATGGAGTTCCAATGCTTCTTACTGGAAGCCTTCCCTAACCCTTTTTAGCTAGCTTAGGACTCCCTCTTCTCTGGCTCTCTCCATGACTGTCATAGGTCTTAGTCTTTTGTGTCCTATCTCATTTCTATCCCCCAACCCTGCCTTTGGGAGACAGTGGTAGTGTTGGAGCAATCTCTGTGCCCATAGTGCCCGGCGTGGAGCATGGCACCAAGGAGCAACCAGTGCATGTCTGCTGAAAGAGCAAAGAAATGGGTGAATGGTGCAAAAGATGCTGAGGCCAGGGAGGGTGCTATGGGCTAGGAAGCCAGAAGGGCTTCCTGCAGGATGTGGAGCTCCTTCTGGGCTTGTTGGATTATGGATGTGGGGGGAAGATGGCAAGAGGGGACATGAGGCTGGAAGCTGGGAGAGAACTGCAGTTCATTGAGGGTCTCAGGGCCAAGCCCTGTGCTAGGCACCTTCAGGCATCTGTGCCAGGTGTCTTCTTGAATGCTCTCAGTCATGCCTAAGGTGAGTTTTACTGTCACCATTTACAGAACTGGGCACTGAGGTGAAGAGTGGAGGAGTGAACTGTCCAAGGTCACACAGTTAGTAGATGGGAAAGCTGGACTCTAATCTAGGTGTCTATCCCTCCAAGACTCTACAGAGCCTCTGAAATAGTGTTCTGCTGGCACTGGGTATGGGATGGAGATACTGATGGCTTTTAAACAGGGGCAGGTCTAAATCCTAGAATGTGATTGGGAATGTGCTTTGAAATAATTTAGTCTCACGAGTTCATTTCTCAGACTGAGACTGAGGCTCAGGAAGGGGATGGGACTCTTCTTAGGCCATCAGTGAGCAGCAGGCCCTGGAAGATGGCCCAGGTCTCCCGCTTGCCCATTGGATGTGATTTCCACTGCACCAAGCTGCTGGGGACAGAGTGATTCTCCCTGCTCCTGGGCTCAGGAAGGAAGGAGCCCTGGAAGTTTCATCCTGGGCTGGAGCATTGGAGAGGGAGCCTCAGGCCTGGGCTCCTGACTTACACCCTGGCAGAGACCATCCAGGCACCAGAGGAGGGCTGTTCAGAGGGGCCTCCGGCCTTTCTTATCTCATCCCTTGGTGGCTGTCCTTCTGCCCTCCATCCCCATTGAGCTCCACTGGGAGTCTTCTTCCCCCTCTCATTCCTGCCCTCCCACCACCTGTTGCCCCATTCCCAGTCAGTGCCTTCAAGGGCTGCGGTGGAGGGGTCATCCCCAACTCTCAGCCAACCTCTGATTAGCAGGGGCTGTGGGTACACCTCAAGAGCTAGGCTAGGGCCATTGTTCTTGCCTCCTTCCCCTCCCCCACATAAGTGTTGCACTTGGCCCCCTGTGGTGTACTAAATCCTGTGTTAGATGGAGTAGGGGACCAAAGGGGAAGGCATTGGACCTGCCTTCAGTTTGAATCAGGGCTCTGCCAGTTCCTAACCAGGCCCTGTGTTTTATAGGCAGAAAGGGTGAGGGGTGGGGGTAGGGGTGTGGGGAAGGCAGGTTAGATCCCCTGGGGAGCCAGGCATTCCCTCACAGAGAAGGTGACACTTCATCTGGGATGCCTTCATTGGGGTGAATTTGGGAGAGGCTTCCAGGGGACATTGACTGCATACACAAAGGTAGAATTGGACATCTCGGGTCTAAAAGATGGTTGGGTGTGCCAGGTTGGAGCCCAGGGCTTCTAGGGATGGCATGGAAGTGGCATGGGAAAGGCAGAGTGGGACATATTGGAAAAGGCTGATGTGCTTAGCCTTTGCCCAGCGGTCCCACCGTGATGAAGGGAGGTAGTCCAGCAAATTGGAGGAGGCAAGATCTGCAGCAGGTGCAGGACACCGACCAGGCTGAAGCCTGAAGGAGATGCTGGACTTGGTGCTGGGAACTCCACCAAAGAGGCTGGTATTGCTCCTCTGAGGTTAGAGGGTCTCCAGTCCTGGGATGAGGGCTTGGACAGGAGGTCCCCCTCTCTCTAAAGTGTCCCAGAAGTTTGGATATATGACATGAGGGTAGAGCCTCCTACTTCCTCTCAGATGCTCCAGCCCCACTTTCTCTAGTGATGGACTTCTCCGAGAAGCCTTCCAGGCTGCTCTGGGTATTGGCGCTTCTTCCACTTAGCACCCCTGGAGTTGTTCTGCCTGCTTTTCTGTTTCCTGGCTGCCAGCTCCCCTGGGAGCTCCTATGTCAGGCCTGGGTGCCTCCCATTGCTGTCCCCCAGGCTTTATGGGGGAGGTGCACAGTGGCTGGCGACTTCCCTTCTCCCTCAGGGCCTGGAGCAGCCTGGCTGTTGAGGGGTGCTATCAGGAGGAGTGATGCTATCCCTATCTGGCCCAGGTTGGTCAGTAGGTCCTAGGTGAGGTGGGGGCTGGAAAGAGGGACTGATCTGTGTGGCCAGGAAGAGGGTCTTGCTACAGCTGTGATGAGTATTGGTTGCGAGTGCAGGAGGCACCCCCTTCTTTCCACCCTCAAGCCTGCTCTAGCAGGGCTCCCTCCTCCTTTGTCCTTCCGGGATCCCCAGCCCTAAGGGCTGGTGGGGCTGTGGGAGGAGGCTCTGTGAGCTCGGGTTGGGGGTGTCCTCATCCCCCCCTTCCCGCACTGCACGAGCTGGGGGGTGCTGGCAGCTGCCCGCCTCCTGGGCACGAGCCCGTGCCAGCCGCTCCTGGCACAGTTGCTGGCACGCCCGGCAGACTCCCACGGCCACCTGCTCACACCCACCCACGAGCGCTGGCGCTGCGGGCCCTTCCGGCTTCCCAGGCCTCCCGGCGCCCCTCCCCCGCTCTCTGGAGCCCCCACCCCAGTCCTCTGCTCCCTGCAGGCCCCCTCACTCTTCCCCGCCCACAGCCCACGACTCTGGCCCCCTCCTCCCATAACTTGGGGAGCTCGGGAGGCCCCTGGGGTACTATCTTCGCCATGGGTTGAGGAGGGTTGGGAGGTTGGGACCGGGAAACAGACAGACAGACAGACAGACAGGGTGAGGGCCCCCGCCTGCCACCTGGCGCCGCTCCAGCGGGACGATGGCGGGCAGCGCCGTGCCAGGCGGTAATTGCAGACAGACTAATTTAAAGAGATGAGACGGTTATTTTTAACTCGTGTTAAGGTAATGAACGGCGCGGGGGGTTTGCGGGTTCGAAAGTTCAGCGCCCCCCAGCCCCCACTTTCTTCAGTGTGAGGTCCCCCCCTCATACCCTCAAGACTCCAGCTTCAGGACTGACTGGAGTGGAGTCTCTGCCCGAGAGGGGGAGGGCTGAAAGGGCCAGAAAAGAGGCACCCACAAGCTAAGCACGCATCCCATCAATTATGGTCACCATTATTCCAGGCTGGTGTTAGGATCCCTGTTTCCCTTATGGAGAAGTGACTTGCCCTGGGGTCACATTTCTAGGAACTGGCAGGCTTGGGACTTGAACCCCCTTGTGACCCTAAAACTCAAACTGTTCCTAGCCATTGGGGCTGGAAGGAACCGCTTGTGTTTATTTAAAGAGTACAAGCTTGTTCCTGGCAGGCCACCTTCTCCTGTCTTTGAGCTGCGTTTGATGTGCACTCTTTGGGGCTGTGGAAGCCCCTCTATCTGTGCCTTGTGAGGAGGGGTGGCTGTGGACTGTGTGTGTGGATGTGAGCCTCTGGGATACGGGTGCAGCAGCTATAATGGGGGAGCCCCTCCTCATTTCACTGTCTCTTTACCTAGTGGCCCACTCACCAGTACCTCCTCCCTATTGTAGCCTGTGAGGGTGGGTACCTGGGAAACAGGTACACATTGGTGTTCAGCCCTTCCACATCCAAATCAGACTTCAAGTCTCTAGGGGAAGTGGGCAGTCACAGTGCCCAGCACTGTCTTCCTTGCCTCCTTCCCCAGCTCAGTCCCTTCTCACACACTCCCGGTGACTGAGACCTCATAACCTCTGGGACTGCCATTCTATTGCTAGATGGATTTTAAGGTTAGGTCTAGGTGTACTAGTTTAGTCCTTTGGGGTCAGTTGGAGCTGTGGAATTGGGAGTGGGTGAGGGGTGGACAGAGCACCTGTGGGCGAGCCTGACCCAACATGTATGAGCTGGAGCAAAGCTCTCTACCATTCTGGTCCTCGATATTCTCATCAGTGTCCGAAGGGCCTTAGCTTGGTCTCTGGTCCTTTCAGGGCTGTGACTGACAAACCATCTGGTTCTAAGAGCCATGTGGGATTAGTTGGGACAGAGAGCACAAAGTACTGATAAGACTTCTCAGAGTGGAAGCATGTGAGTACAGGTGCAGATGGACTTGAACTTGGGACTTCTGGAGCTGCCTACCCTGCCCTGGTGGTACCCAGGTGGCAAACATACTTTGGGCACGATGAAGGGAGTACTCATGGCAGCCCCAGCCGGTCCCCAGAGCAGGCAGATGGGGGGTACAAGATGCTGAGTGGGCATTAGCTGAGGCTCTGGGGCCTGGATAGGGTGCTCAGGGGGACAGCTGGATCTGGAGCACCCCCCATCCTCCTGGCACCCTGGTTACCATGGAAACCAACTCCTGTTTGGGAGGGTTTGGCTGTTTGCTGTCTCTCCCCACCCCCCAACCCATATGTGGAGGTGGGAGGGGGGCCAGGTGGCATGTGGGGGAGGGGCCTCCCACATCCTTCCCCCAGGGCCTCCCTCTCTGCAGAGAAACCTTTCTGGTCTCTAAGGGGGATGCCTCTTGTGGGAAGGGGAACAAGAATTAAGAGAATTAATGTCTGGGTGCTAGGCAGTCAGTTGGGCACTTCGCAGAAATTTTCTCATTTCATTTTTCCTGGGTCCTGCCAGCTACGTGTTTATAGCCCCATTTTATAGTTGAAGAAATGGAGGCCCAGAAAGATGAAGTTACTTGGCCAAGGCAGCATAGCTGGGACGAGGCTGAGCTTGGATTTAGATGCAGACCTATTTCTACCATGTTCCACCATCTTCCAGTGAGGTTGCAGTTAGCCCCACACACCGGCCAGCCCTCCTGCCCCAAGGGTCGCTCGTGCTCCAGAACCCTTTGGGACTTCTCAGTTCCCAGACCCAAACTCTTTTGTTTCAACCCCTGGGTTCCCTGTTGGCCTTGTCCATGCCCTGCCTTCTCTCCCACTTTGCCTGCTGCCTCTGATCTCAGGCTGCCTTCTCACTGCCACCTTTATAACTGACACTGGAGTTCTCAGCCCACACCCACTGCCATTGTTGCATACTCACCAAGGAAGCAATTGACTCTCATGAACCTGATCCCTTGGGACACCCCTCATAAACTAGGCGGGGTGCTTGAACAAAGACCTACTTCCCAGGTGATTCTGAACCCACGGCATCTGCCTGAGAATTTCTGCCTTAAATCCTTAGTTGCTGGCAAATCTAGCTGATGATCAGAGCTATCTAGAAGCTTTTAGTGAAGCTAAAGCTTCAAGTATCAAGTCCCGATCTTAGACCCTCTATATCAAACTCTCATCTATATTTTAACAGGTTGGTTTGGTGATGGGGTCAGATCCTGAACCAATGCCTAGATAGTAACTTCCTGGGCTTCTGCTTACCCCTCAGTTCTGCTTCCAAGGTGGACCAACTTCTTCTCCAAGCAGGCTGCCTGGATTGAGCCCACTCCTCACTCAATTTTTGAGTCCTCCAGAGAATTGAACCTCCTGCAGTCAGCTCCAAGAAACTAACCCCCACTCATCCCCACATATTCGCCCAGCCTTGACATCTTAGGAATCACAACGTATAGAATATGGAGGGAGAGAATAGGCTGATGTGCTCAGCCACTGAGAGCTTTTGGCTACAGGATGGAGGGGAAATGTCAGTGTAAATACTCAGAATGGTGAGGAACCTGAAGTTGCAGCCCCTGCTCTCTGATAGCTCCCCATATAGTGGAGGAGACAAGAGCATATGTACAACACAATGCTGTTCCTATAGGATCCAATCTTGAGGCCTTAGCATGACACTCAAGGCCTTGGCTACCTGGCCCCAGTCTACTCCTCCAGCCACATCACTCATCACTCCAGTTTTCTGACTCTTGTTTAATCACACTGAACTATTCCAGCTCAGGATTCACCCCTCATATGCCTTTTGTGTAATCCTCACAGCAACCTTGTGAAGCTGGTACCTTACTGTCCTTATTTTGCAGGTGAGAAAACTAAGGCTAAGAGAAATAAAATGGCTTTCACAATATCCTACTGTCAATGACAGAAATGAAACTCCTCAGGGCTAATTCTTCCCTAGTCCAGCGCTCTGGCCAGGCCATTCCAAGCTGACCGTGCCCCACTTGTCATCACTCCTATCATTGTCTCTTCTCCCCTTGCAGTTTGGCCCTGAGACTTCTAGCCTGGTAGATGGCTCGGGGGTCCTTAGTTTTCTCAGACAGTGAGCTCCTGGACAAGTCTGGTGTTCTCCTCTACCCCATGATGTCCACCCCCTCCATCTGTAGACCCTAAGGCTGATAACAACTTCCTCCATCCACTTTAATTCGGGGTCACTATGCAGTGCTGCTCAGAGGAACTGTTCAGCGTCCTGACCTTGAGGTACTCTCAGGTCAAGCTGGAGAGAGATTAGGACTCCTGATTTCAATTCAGGGTAAAGACCGCTCAGGGTTATGATGGAAGGCCAGATAATGAGCTATGGGTGTTTGGACATTGGGTAGGAAAAAAAAAAAGGTAAAGGAAATCAAACCCTCAGCATTCTTTAGGAGTCCCACAGGGCCTGGTGGGGTTGGCCAGAGCCCACCAAGACTGGAGCTCTCAAGGCTGGAGAAGCAAGCAGCAGCCTCAGGTGTTGAATGCCAAGCTGAGGAGCTGGCATTCCAAGCTGTAGAGAATGAGGTATGACCCAGGCAGAAAGATCACTCGAGGGTGGTGTGGAGGGTGGAGTGGGGGGACTGGCTCAGGTGCCCAGTGTGGGTCTGGTACTGGGGTCCAGGAGAGAATTGAGCCTGTGAGAGGGTAGAGGCCTGTAGAGTCCAAAGTGCCAGGGCTGAGGGGTCATGCAGCACCCTTAAGTGCCTTGAGTATTTTGGAGGTGATACAGGGGTATGGTTAGGAGTCTTGGAGGCAAGCAGGGAGGAGCTGATCCTAGCTCTGCCACTCACCCTCTGTGTGGACTTGGGCAACTGAGCCTCTGTTTCCTCCTCTACAAAACAGAATAATAACAGGACTTATGCCCAAGCTTTGCTGTGAGAATTACAGGAGAGATACATGTATAGTGCCCAAGAAATCTTAGCAAATATCACTAGTGTTATTCATTGCTCTGAAAAGGGAAAGGAACTACCTCCCTGCTCCTGTGTAGAGTGGGAGTCCCTGGGCCTTTTCTCTGAGAGTCACTGGTGTGTGTGAAGGGGTTAGGGAGGAGGAGGGGTCCTTCCTCTAATGCCTGAAGTATCAGATATTCAAGATGTCTGAGCTCTGTCCTGTCCTTAGGTTGACCCACTGCTTTCTAGCCCACGGAGCCTCTCCCATGGCCTTGGGAGGCAAGCAGGCAGATGAAGGCAATGATTTGCTCAAGGTCACCTTTGAACCCAGGGCTGGCTGCCCTTGGATACCGGCTCCTCTTTGCCCACTGGGAGGCTGTGTGACCTTGGGCATGGCCCTTCCCTCTCTGGCTTTGAGTCCTAACTAGAAATCCTAATTCCCCTCCCCCAATACTCTGGGAAGCTGTGATGCGTTCTCCACCCCTCTCTCCCCTCCCCCTGTCCTCAGCTGGCCTTGCCTCCTCTGTAACCTGAGCTGGGGCTGTGGGGGAAGGGGCTTACCCTCTGCCAGAGGCACCTGCCAGCTGAGCAGATGTGATGGGATGGAGGCCCCTCCCCAGGAGATGGCAGGCTCTTAGCCCAGCAGGTCTGGAGCAAGCAATACTCAGCACACCCAGCCCTGCCCTCTGGCCTCTGCACCCAGGGCTTACCCTGAGCACTTGTTCATTTTTCAGCAGGCATTCATGCTCCAACATGTCCTATAAGGACCTCTCAGTATCCAGAAGACAGATGGCAGATGAAGGCTGCTGCCCAGCTGGGTGGGCTGCCCTGGGCTCCTGAAGCCCCTTGGCATGGGCGCAGAGGGCCAAGGGCAGCCCCTGAGGGAGAGGCCAGTATCTGTGAGGGTGGCCATACCCCTGAGAGAGCAGATGGTTCTCTTGGCACCATGCCCACTCTTTTTTTCCCCCCAGGAGCAAGCCTGCAGGGCTGGGGCACAGCTGCCAGGCCCTCCCCAGAGCCTGGCCCAGGGCAGGGCTGGGTGAGGTCACCGCAGCTGCTCCCAGGGCCTGAGCAGGGGTGTGGGGAGGCTCTGGTGCAGAGAGAGGGAGGGGGCTCAGACTGAGGAGAGACGCAGAAGCCCTGAGTGGCTTTGCACTTAGGGATCCCCTTTAATCCTGGATGAGGGAGGAAAGTCTGTAGAGGAGTTGCTGAGCCAGTGTGGACAGCACCCTCAATCCGTACTACCTCAGGCCCATCCTGGAGCTTCTGCCTGGCCCAGGCTCTTCCCTAGAGGCATTTCAGTGAGGGAAGAAGAGCAAGGGCCTGGGTGGTGTGAATTCTGCACCATCACTTAACACTCTGTGACCTGTGTTAAGTCAGTTTGTCTCTTGGAGCCTCAATTTCTCATCTGTAAAGTTGGCACAATAAACACACTCAGAGGGTGTCACAAAGACTCAGTAAGATTTAATTGTTGAGTGCCAGCACAATGCATGGTGCGGTGAATGTTAAGTAAATGGTCATTTTTTCTTTCCTCACTTTGTAAATCCTTCTTAGGATCCAGAAGTGCTGAGGAAGAATAAGGAGGTGGCAGAGGCAGCAGGAACAGGAGGGGAAACCAGGAGGGAGGAGGTGAAGCCTGGAGGTCTGGCTGGGGATTTTGTTGAAAGAAACTGTACAGAATGGTCAGGCCTGAGTGGTTCATGGCTGCTGAGGGCTCCATCCCTGTGTGTGACCCACTGTGAGCCAGGGACTATCCACAAAGTTCAACTAGGGAGGCAGGCCCATACAGTTATACTCTGGTATGCAGTTAGATTTCTGCAGTAGCACTGAGGTGGGAGCAACTATCTTTCAGGCACACAGAAGGGACTAGGAAGAAGCCACTGAGCTAGCCTTGATGGAGCAGCAAGAACTAGTTGAGAGAGAAGGAAGGGCAAAGTGAACAGAACGTACAAAGGCATGGAGATATGAAACATCTAGAGTGGCTGAAGCCCCACATGGGCTTACAATGGAAGTGATGAGCCTGGAGAGCATCAGAGGGCTCTTAAGTAGCAGTCCAAGTTGGACTCAAGTCCATAGATGATGAGAAGTCATGTGGGAGTAAGTTTGGATTTCTGCTGCTGGTTTGTTTGCTGCCCGAGCTGGGTGTGTGGGCACTACTGTCTCTGGGGTGGAGGTGGGGGATACCAGAACCTATCACTTGACTTTATGCTATGCTTTGGAATTTGGTCCCTCCTGGCCCCTGTTGCCCTCTTCTGTTCCACTGCTGACCCCAAGCTCACTCACCTGTTGACACCTGTGGCCCTGATGCCCCCACCTGCCCTCCTACCCCTCCTCTACTACAGACCCTAGTACCAAGGATTTGCACATGGCCTCAGGCCTCTCTGGTCATCCAGGTCACCCCTTCTGCCAGGAAGCCTGCTTGGACTAGGCACACCGGCTTCACCCAGGCAGCACTTGCAAGTAACTCCTGGAGTCAGTGGCTCTGTCTGAGACAGATGTGTGTTCTGGGGCCAGACTGGGGCCAGTGAGGTGAGGGGTAAGAGGTGAGACAGGGGCTCTGAGATTGGGAGGGGATGAAATTCTTGACATACGGATGGATGTTGGGATTGTTACTTTCCTTTCAGGGGAGGCCCAAGGTCACTTGGATGAAGTTGGGATTTAAACCCTGCCCTTCACCTTCCTTCATGCAAGAAGGGAGAGAAGGAAGGAGGGAGAGAGGAAATGGGAGTCATGGAGGGGATCAGAGCACTCATTCAGCCCCACAGATGGTCTCTGCTCAGGGAGGCACTGAGGAAGGAGCTGGATAATCATCTCTATCATGTAGATAGGCTTAGTTTCCTGAGGGAGGGGCTGGGGTGAACCTCTGACAGTGATGGAACCTGGGGAGGCATCCGTGTCTGGTGTTTGACTGAACTGGGAGGGTCCTAGAATTCCCCAGGTGCCAGGGAAGCCAGGAGGTAGCACAGGGCTTATAGTGGATTGGGGTACAAGCCTTGGATCTTCTTTCTCTGATAAAAGCCAAGACACCTGGGTTTCAGAACCAAGGCAAGGATATGGGCTACAAGGCAGGGTCCCCTACCACATTGGGGGTATATGGGTGGAAGAGCCCTGGTTTTGGAATCTTAACAGCCCTGAGACCCAGACCTGGCTCCATCACTTCCCAGCTTCATGGCTCACCTGAGCCTCAGTTTCCCCCATCTGTAAAATAGTACCTCTTTCCAGGTAATCCGGATTAAAAGAAGAAATATATGTAAAGAACCTAGCATGGGTCTGGCATGAAGTAGGTGCTGCCCTTTTCTGGCCTCAGTATTTGAAGCATGTGCCAGTGGTGTGCTAGAGCTGGTTTGCACTGGCTCATGGGAGCCAATTGTGCACACTTCTTTCCGATTCTGCACTGAGTGATCATGTCATGCTGGCAGCTTAAAATTGGCTATGATGGGAATATCCATGCCATAGCAATCAGTAACAGTTACAAATCAAATCAGATGGGATCTTTTCCCTCCTGGAGAGCTGGAGGAAATCCATGCTGTGGGCTCTCTTTAGCCCTAAGAGGGATCAAAACAGGAGGTGGGGCAATGGTGGAGTGCTGGCTGGGCCAAGCAATCTGAAACTCAAAGTCTTTGGCTCCTTTTCGGGCTTGGGAAATTGGACATAGTCATAGTGCGAGGCAGCCCTCTGTAGACAGGGAACAGGAAATGGTGGGACCCCTCTTCTTTCCCTTTCCCCCTTCCCTCTTTCTTTCTCTAGAGATCTGGCAGGCTCTGGCTGAAGAGGTAAGATTGGATGAGGTTGAGCTATCAGAGAATGAAGCTGTGCAGGAAGGAGAAATGAGGTACTGGAAGATAAACGAGGTTGTACTGTCGGGGAATGAGGTGGTACTTGGAGGCAAGGTGAGGCTGCATTATTAGATAAATGAGGTTGTACTGTCAGGGGATGAAGTGTACTTGTAGGAGAGATGACGTCCTGCTGGATCAGCCAGGTCGCACTGTTAGAGAACACAGCCACGCCACAGGAGGAAGGAGAGCCTCCGACTTGGAGGATAAATGAGGGTGTCCTGCTGGATAAATGAGGGGGCCCGTCAGGTGAATGGAGAGCTGTTAGCAAATGAGGTTGTACTTGCTGGATAAATGAGACTGGTGTGCTGGATAAATGGGGTTGTGTTGTCAGATGAATGCATTACTGCTCGTGGGCGAAGGGTGTCCTGGGAATAGATGAGGGTGTCCTGCTGGATAGATGAGCTGCCACCACCAAATGGATCAGACCCTGTCCACAAGGGAGGCACCGTCAGCAAGGACGAGGTTATTCTATTCCCACTGGGGCTCCTGGAGTGTCTTCTGGCTGTGAGGGACCTTGGCAGCAGCAAGCTCTGGGTTACCCAAGTCTATCTGGGGAAGAGGAGGGAGGCTCGGGTGGGCAGCTGCACTTTCACCCTGTGAAACTTTTTCATCTTTCACAGAAGCCCTTACTCCTCTCTGCAGTTCCTTCTGTGGGTCATACCCTTCCTGACTTTTCTACGCCGCACTTGTCTCCCATCCTATGTTGCCTTCTCTCAGCCCAGTTTGGAGAATCCCCTATCGTGTGCTAGCTACTCTGCCCAGTCTCATTAACTCTCCCTTCAACACAGTATTGCCCCCCTTCTCTCTCTTTCTCTCTCTCCCTCTCCCCCCTCTCTCCCCCCTCTCTCCCCTCCTCAATCTCTCTCTCTCTCTCATACATTCTTTCAGCAAAAATTTGTTAAATGCCTAGTATGTATCAAACACATGGGGTACTGTAAAAAATGGATAAAAATCCCTCATTAAACTTACATTCTAAGGGAAACCAAATATTGTGTTAATTTATAAACACAATGTAAATTATATATACAACATAAAAATTTATATATATGTATATATATGTGTGTATATACATATATATAAATTTAGAAAATGATAATAGCTTTAGAAAATTTTAGAGTAGGATAAGGGGGCCACCAAGAAATGGCAGGGAAGAATAGCAATTGTTAAGAGTGGTCTGAATGGGCCTCGTTGTGAAAAGTCACATACGAATGAAGACTTGGAGATGAGTGATTCCTTTGGGTATCTGGGCGAACAGTGTTCCTCTGAGGCAGAGGCCCCAAGGTGGGACTGTGCCTGATTCAAGGAACAAGAGGGAGGCATCAAGCAGGACAGCATAGGGGGAGGAGCCTGAAAGGGCACAGAGGGCTCCTGGGCTATGGCCAGGTCCCTGTTCTTTAAGTGAGATGGGGCGCATCAGAGGGTCTGGGAATCACTGAAAGGATCACTCTGGCTGCTGTATGATGGAGGGCTGTAGGGAAATGAGGGTAAAAGCAGGTGGCAGTTTGAGAAAAATGAGTTTCAAAGCTTCCTGCTCCTGGGCTACATTGTTTGTGGGTGTTGGAGCCAAAACTGGAGTCCAGACCAACTCCAGAGCCCACACACTTTGCTCTGTGCCAGCCTTCTCTCTCTGGCACGTGAGGCCCCTGGAGGCTGGCCTCCCTGGCCCAGGTTCTGAGGGATAGGGATGGGATGGCCATTGTCCCTTCCCTCTGCCCCCTGATGATCTCCTTGAGGTTCCCAGTCAGGACCTATCACACCTAGGAACCTGCCCTAAGTCTGTATGGAAGTGTGGGAGATATGAGGCCCCAGAAGCTAGCCCAGCTCTGGGCACCTGGGGAACCTGGGCATGCCAGGGCGTGGCTGTGGTGATCGGTTGCTAGGTGACTCCAAGAGAGAGCCCTGGTTACTGCTGCCTGGCAGAGGCATCTCCCTCCTCTACCTCCCTCACCTCCTCCGTGGCCTCTACCCTCCCAGAGGCCTTTTGGGAGAGATGTGATCGGCGTTTGCCACTAGATCTTGGCCCAAAGCTCTGATTGGTACCAGGTGGCTAAGCCCTGAGGAGCCAGACTGGGCTACAGGGCCTGGGCTTCCCTCATGGGGCACAGCCCTGGTGCACACATGGTGCAGAGCCCAGCTCAGCATTCACAGGCCAAGGTTCTCATCCAGCTCTGGCCACCTTCCTGGGTGACCCTTGGCAACACATGGCACCCCTCTAGGCCTCAACTGCTCCCTCCGTTTGTACTGTAGAATTTATCCTAAAGGGAGAATGCAGGGGAGGGTGCTGAGCAGGCAGGGTTCCAGGCACCCCTGACCCCACCCCTGATGGCTTGAGTATGTAACCCTCAAGTTTTGCATTAGATTCCACTTACAAAAAGTTCTTCAACTTTTAAAAGAAGTTTAAAAACCTCTGGACTGGATGATTCCAAGAACTCTCACTGTCAAACCGAAAAGGTCCTCAGAGTACAATTGGCCCATCTCCTCGATTTACAGGTAGGGAAACTGAGGCTTGGAGAGAAGGAGGGACTTGCCACAGGTCAGTCTTGGTAGAGTGAGAAGAGCACAAAGCTGGTGGTCAGGAAGCTTGGGTTTGAATCCTGGCTGTGCCACCAGGTCCTGGGCAACTATGGGCAAGTCCTTCCTTCTCTCTGGGTCCAATCAGCCGTGGTTTCAGGATGGGGTTCAGGCTCCCAGGGGTACCTGGCTGGGCAGGAAACAAAGAAGGGAAGGATACAAACCTTCATAGGCCAGAGTATGTGTTTTTGGTGGTAATCTAAAACATTTTATTTATATTCAGAAAATTTGGGTGTATTATGAAGTACAATGCGAAATTCTCTTGAATTCTAAAAAGGAAGCATAAAACTTCTAAGGAATTTTGACCTTTTTACGTGTCCCCAGTCTTCCCATGCTGCCAGCTTCTAGGGATGGTTTACATGGAAAGTTTAAGAAGCATTGGAGTCCCGGCTTTCTAAGATGCTTTGTTAATTCTCTTAACTCATTTCTCTTTCCCATAGTGGAATGCAGTGTCTTTTAACTCAGAGTGACACTAACCTGAAATCAGTACCTGGTTCCACCACTTAAACTGTGTGACTGTGGCAACTTTCTTAACCTCTCTGAGCCTCGTTCTCCTCATTTGAGATAGAGATCACAATCTCTGACTTGTATGGAGTTTGATGGAATGATTACATGAGATATAACACTTATAATGCCCAGGGCTGAACAGGTAGGTACAGCTAGAACTTGGTGATGTCCTTCCTCCCCCCACCCCACCCCCTAGCCCTCAGAACCAGGTTTGTACACAGTGACATTGATAAAGAGGTATCGCCTGACTGACCTCCAGCTGAAGAAGCTGAGAGGTGGATCGTTTGGTAAGGCAGATAGTCCCTTATGGGAGGAGAACTGAGGCCTCTGAGGCCCCTGAACACAGGTGTGGGGGAGGGACTAGGGAGCCAGGTGCAGGGGCGGGAGCAGGAAAGGGGGTATCTACTTGAGGGAGCACAACTCCCTGGGGGTCCAGCTCCCCTCCTCTCAGGGCCCCAGGAGAAGCCAGGCAGGGCAATGCTGGGAGGGGCCTTGGAACCCCAGCTGTCACATCCCAAGACCAGAAAGTGCCAGAGATTGGGCACCTGGGCAGTGAGGAGTTAGTACCCTGGGCAGCAGTAAAGACCCTACTTTCTGGAGACTGTTTGGAAGGAGGCAGAAGGGAGAGCTCTCACGGATTGGTGCTTACTGGGCTGGGTGTATGAAGAGTTAAGAGCAGGTCCATGAGCTGAGCAGATCTGCAGTGGTACCTGGACTTGCACTGCTGCTGCCCGTGGGACTGTGGGCAAGTTACATCATGCTTCTGGGCTTCCATTCCTTGGTAAATGAGATGGGATAATGCCAGCTTACCAGAGTTGTTGGTGCCCAGCACAGTTAAACTCAGCATGATATAAAGGAGGCAGAGACAGAGCAGGTCTATCTGATGATCTAATAGGTGAGGTCTTCTGGACAGAGTGAGGGATTTAACTGCCGTTTATGAGCTCCTGGTGTGTTCACCAAACACCTGCACACGTTAGCTCAGGTAATGATCTAACAGCTTTCTGAGGTGGTTACTGAATGTCACCCATTTTTTCAGGATAGCTCACTGAGGCTCACAGACAATGAATGAGTCAACAGCCTATGGTCACATAGCTAGGTGGCTGACAAGAGCCAGGCATCCTGCCTAGCCATTCTGATACCTAAGTCCATGCTGTTTTCCACAGCTGTGCCTGAGCCAGAGATCAAGGCCACCAGGTGGGAGGCTTCAGAGGTGGGGTGTGGCAGGCCCAATAGTTTCCTGTGAGGTCTGTGGAGCTATGGCTTCCCCTGTCTTCCTCTGTCCCCAGGATGCCTGGCAAAAGCAGGCAGTACTATGGGGGGCACAGAAGACATTTACAAGAGGCTATGTGCAGGGGTGACAAAAGTGAAGCCCAGGGAAATATCTGGGACAGCAGAAAGTGTTGTGTATCCTTTGGCAAGCCACTTCTTCCTTGAGCTTTGGTCTTATTTGTAAATGGGCATTATGCCACCTGCTTTGTGGGGATTTGTGAAGGTCCTACTAAGAAGGGGCATTTAGGGATGAGGTACTCTTGTTTCAGATTCGTGGGGGGTTGGGGGGTGTGCTGCAACCCAAAGGACAGGTCAGAGAGCTGGGCAGACTTGAAGGCAGGCACTGAACAGAGGTGGGGTTGGAGGTCTCCATGGCCCATGGATATGCTTTGAGGGACTTGCTGCAATCCAAGGCCTCTGTGCAGTTCACAGAAGCTCAGAGGAGTTGGGGGAGATCTCTGAAAAGTCGCTGGCCTCTGCTGACCTTGGGGACACCCAGCCTATTCTGTTTTCTGTGGCCAGGCCCTCCCAGCAAAGGGTTAACAGTCTTCTCTACCTGCAGTTGCATTTTAAAGACACGAAATTAAAGCAGGTAATTTATTCTCCCCACACACGAAAGAGCAATTAGTTCTAAACAGGGCTTAATCAGTCACCGCGAGATTGATTTCTGGAGCCCTGGGTTTTCGGGCTCCTGGCGCCATGCCAGGCTGGGGAGGGAGGGGGGTGGACAAATGAGCCGCTGAGCCATGAGCCCTTACATAATCTGCTGGGGGGCCCCTTGCAGCCTGGCTAGCCTGGCTAGCCTGGCGGGGCTTGGCTGAATCCTGGGAGGGGGTCCTGCTCCCTTGTTGCAGGACTCTTAAGAGTAGCCCTCAGGGTTGGGCTTTGCCTCCAGGGAGAGGCTAGGCCCAAAGTTCCAGCCCCATTCTCTGGGCAGTGCCTGTGGGGGCGGGAGAAGAGGAAAAGTGTGAGGTTCTGGGGTCTTGGAGGGATGTTCTGAGTTTGTCCCACCCGGTACTTAACATCTGCTCCCCTCACCCATTCACTCTTTCCTCTTCCCTATTTTCCCCTTATCTCCCTCTGGCTCTTCTCCATTCTTTTCTCTATTTTCTCCCCCCCCCCTTGTTTCTATCATTTTCCCATCTTTCCTCATGGCCTTCTCACTTCCCACTCCCCCATCCATGTCCTTGTCTCTGGCCACAGAACTCCATCCGGCACAACCTGTCGCTGCACACCCGTTTCATCCGCGTGCAGAACGAAGGCACAGGCAAGAGCTCATGGTGGATGCTGAACCCCGAGGGAGGGAAGACCGGCAAGACCCCACGGCGCAGGGCCGTGTCCATGGACAACGGAGCCAAGTTCCTGCGCATCAAGGGCAAGGCGAGCAAGAAGAAGCAGCTGCAGGCACCCGAGCGAAGCCCTGACGACAGCCCCCCGGGCGCCCCAGCTTCAGGGCCTGTGCCTGCAGCGGCCAAGTGGGCTACGAGCCCAGCCTCGCACGCCAGTGATGACTACGAGGCGTGGGCCGACTTCCGCGGCGGCAGGAGACCCCTGCTTGGAGAGGCGGCTGAACTGGAGGACGACGAGGCTCTGGAGGCCCTTGCGCCATCGTCACCACTCATGTACCCCAGTCCGGCGAGCGCGCTGTCGCCCGCGCTAGGTGCGCGCTGCCCGGGGGAACTGCCCCGCCTGGCCGAGCTGGGAGGCCCGCTGGGCCTGCACGGAGGCGGCGGCACTGGGCTGCCAGAGTCCCTGCTGGAGGGCGCGCAGGACGCGTACGGGCCGCGGCCCCGCACCGGGACTCCCGCCTACTTCGGCGGCTGCAAGGGCGGTACCTACGGCGGGAGTGGGGGCTTTGGGCCGCCGGCGCTGGGCGCGTTGCGTCGCCTGCCCATGCAGACCATACAGGAGAACAAGCAGGCCAGCTTTGCACCGGCCGCCGCGCCCTTCCGCCCCGGGGCGCTGCCCGCGCTGCTGCCACCACCGCCACCTCCGCCGCCCGCACCCCGCCCCGGCCCGGTGCTGGGCGCGCCCGGGGAGCTCGCACTGGCGAGCGCGGCCACAGCCTACCCCGGCAAGGGGGCGGCCCCGTACGCGCCGCCGGTTCCCTCGCGCAGTGCCTTAGCCCACCCCATCAGCCTTATGACGCTGCCCGGCGAGGCGGGCACCGCCGGTCTGGCGCCGCCCGGCCACGCGGCCGCCTTCGGGGGCCCACCTGGCGGCCTCCTGCTGGACGCGCTACCCGGGCCGTACGCGGCGGCCGCCGCTGGGCCGCTGGGTGCTGCACCTGACCGCTTCCCGGCCGACCTGGACCTTGACATGTTCAGCGGCAGCTTGGAGTGTGACGTCGAGTCCATCATCCTCAACGACTTCATGGACAGCGACGAAATGGACTTCAACTTCGACTCGGCTCTGCCTCCACCGCCGCCCGGCCTGGCCGGGGCCCCGCCCCCCAACCAGAGCTGGGTGCCGGGCTGAAGGCTGCTCCGGAGCCCCGGGTGTCCGCCCCGCCCCCAAAGGGGCTTCTGTCTTCCCATCCTGATCCCCGGGTCCCCACCCCTGAATCCAGATCCATGGGAGGATCCAGGAGGCAGCCCCAGCCCTGCTGGAGACATCCCTCAGAAGTTGGCCGCTGAGGGAAGTGGTAGGGAGGGGCGGGGACACCCTGCCATTCCTGCCCAGACTCCTGTGAGCCGCTCCCCCTACTCCCGGGGCAGGAAGCCTGGGGGCAGAGGCTGAGCCCGGGCTGGGTGGGAGTGGGGAGGAGCAAGGTGGGCTGTGCAGGTCAGAGAAGCCAACCGGAGATGGGGCGGGGCGTCCCTGAATCTTACAGTTTCCTTTGCCCGGGGTGGGAGGCCCTCATGTTGGTGAATCGCCCACTCCAAACTCCGATCTGATTCCCGATTGACACTTTCTACTGGTCATAGCTTCACCCACAAAAATCCAGCAGCCCTCTCCCAGAAACAAACTCACACCTACCTATTGGCTGTACACCCGGAATTGTCCTCCTTCAATCCTAACCCCCCTTTCGCCCCTCCTCCCCCATGGTTCAGTCCCTCCCTCCCAATCTTGCCAACCCTTGCTTCTGCCCTTCCCTGTTGGAGTCAATCGCCCTTTCCAGTCCTCACCACCACCCCCAGTACTGGTCTCAGCCTGTCTAGCGGGCCTCAGCTCCGGATCCACGCCCTAACCCGACACCCCTTTCTCCGTGCCAGTCCTGGCTCTTCTCTTCCATATTTATAAGTGTCTGGTAGGGGTGGGCTGTGGGCGCGGCGTCCCTGGCGCATATCGTAGGCTGTGTACCGTGGCCGTGCCGTCAGCGTGTGCGTGTGCGTGTGTGCCGTGTCGAGGCCGTGTAGAGTGCATTGTACAGCATATTTTCATGAATAAAATTGTTTTAAATATTTCCCGCGCCTTGGGCTAGCAGGGGGAGTGGCTGCGGAGGAGGATAACTGGCAGGGATGTGGGGGCGGGGTTCCAGTGCCTGAGCACCTACTGTGGCTTTGTGTCTGAGTCTGTGTCAGCGTTCCATGATGCCTGTCTGCACAACACGCAGTGGTTAAGCGCCTACTGAGTTCTGGATGCTGGGAATGTGCCTGTGTGGAGTCCTGCACCTGTTTTTGTGAACTTGTGCATGCAGGAAGTTTCTGCCCTGGAATTCAGAAATTCTGTTCTGAATAAGCCTCAGAGTTGGGAGAGAAGACACAGATATTTACTGAGAACCTGTTAGTGTCAGCTTCTGTATTAGGTATGATTTTTGTTCCCATTCTACAGATGAGAAAACAAGGTCAGAGATGGAAAATGGCTTGGGAAAGCAGGGTGGGGTAGTAGATAGGAGGCCTCTGAAAGCACACAAACTTCTATTTGAATCCATTCATTCCCTGCTGTTTTACCAGCTACATGATATTGGGCATGTTTTCAACCTCTATAGCCTTGCTTTCCTGGTCTGGATCACAGGATAGTAGCACCCATCGCATGGATTTCTAGTGAATAAATGAGAGAAGGTATGTATGTAAAGTGCTCAGCACAGGTCCTGCACCCACTGATGCATTCACTCGTCCATGGAAGATTGATTGAGCACCTATCATGTGCCAGGTATTGTACCAAGCATTGGGACTGCCATAGAGAGCAACATAAGCACAACTCTCCCCTCAAGGAACTTAGAGGCTCTAGGGGGACACAGATGAGTAAATAGGTGATTATACATCAGAGCTAGATGGAGGAGCCAGGGAGCTGTTATGGAAATAAAGGAAATAGCTGCATCTATCCCATGCTTGAGGCAACAGGGAAGGTTCCTGGAGGGAGGGTTGTCTCAGCTGAGCCTTGAAAGATGAGTAAGCATTGGAAAGTGAAGGGCTTCAGACAGAGGGAATGGCTTGATCAGAGACCTGGAGTTGAGATCATACGGGTGCCAGAACCAAAAGATCATTTGGGTTTTAATGTGGCCAAAACTCTGAGGGAAAAGTTACTGATGATGGGGAGGCAAATGGGCCAGAGGGGGCAACAGTAAGAGAGGGTCATTAGCAAGGCCAGAGGTGCTGGGTGACAGAAACCAGGAGAGAGAGAGGAAGATATTTGGGCTGGAGAGGAAAGGATTAGTTCACATACATTTTGGATGTAAAGTCATTGGAAACTTCCAGACAGTAGGAGCCTTGGAGAAGATGGTGCACTCAGCCTCAACCAGGCTCAATTTGAGTTATGTCCTATGAGAACCCCTGGGATTTGGGAGAGATATTCAGAAGCATATATATTCTGTGTGAATGGTATTTCCTGGTATTGGGCAACATGGTGGCCAGCTGGATAATGGGGCCAGAAGCCCAGGAAGTTGTCTGGGATGGAGAGGGCAGTCAGAGAATCAAGAACACAGAAACTATCATGGAAGTGTTGAGAGTGGCTTAGTGGGTGGTACAGAGTGGGAAGAACAGGCACCCCCAGTCTGATCCAATGAACACCTTAGAAAACCTCAGCACAGGAAGGGAAACCACTGGCTGAGAAGGAGCAGCCACAGGGAAAGGAGGAAGAAAACCAAGACTGCGGGCTCCCAGAGTTTGCAAAAAGAGCGTGGCCCTAGAAAGAAATGCCCAGTGTGCTTACCCCTCTGAGCCTCACTTTCTTTGTCTGGAAGATGGGGCAGTAGCATTGGTCTCAGATTTGTTCTGAGGAACAAATAAGATTGGAATTATTCTCTGAGGTTATACTACTGGCAAAGGAAAGACCTGGGGTTCCTGCCCAGACTGTATACTTCCAGTGCCCTGGCTCTTCTGAGGACTCTACCTCCTCTGGGGAGGTGGCTGTGAGCAAAGGAGCAAAGGGGCTTGGAGCCAGCAGGACCTGTACAGCTTGGGCCTCAGTTGGGGGTTGAGACCTCACTGTGGAGTATGGTAGGTGTCCTCACTGGGTGGGGAGCTGATGGACCCTTCCCTGGGACAGATGGCCCAGCCCCACCCCACAACCAGACTCTGGGATAGCCCAGCTGGGTCTGGATTCCATATGAGCTGCAAAGCTGCCCCCATTCTGGCTGTCAGAGGGTGGGCTACTAGTGTGTGTGTGCAGGTCTGTGTGTGTCCATGTAGCCCTACACGCATCTGTCTGTGTGGGCCTATGTGTATGTGCTGGGAGGAGGGACAGGATGGGGATGGTTGGGGTCTCCATGTCTGAGTGTGCACATGCCTCTGTGTGTGTGTGTTGGGGATGACAGTGTCTCCATCTCTGAGTGTGTTCACATGTGCACCCGGAACTGCAGAGTCCATGTCTGGATCAGTTGTGTGCGCTGCATGCCTTCTTCTCTGGGTGTGTCTGCCTGTCTTGGCACAGATCTCTCTCCGGGGTGCACCCGACCTGGTGTTTCCCTGCCAGGAGCATCTTCTGTGCTGCCCTGCTTTGGGAGGGAAGGAGAGTAGAGGGACACTCCCCACGCTGGGATGGGCCAGGCTCTTGAGCAGGGAGCAGCGAGACCACCTTGGAGTAATGACCAAGCATGCCTGGCTCAAGGCAGTGGTAATTCCAGAGACAGCTTCTGTACTACTGGGCCCCATCAGGAGAAAGGAGGCAACACCCGTGCAGCTGGGGGTGTGCGACTGGCCCATTCCCGCCAGCCGGGAGCCTGGCCGACTCGCCCCCCTCCATGCCTACTCCCTGGGAGGCATCTGACACATGATTTATTCATAAAAAGCCATTATTTGTGCCAAAGAAGAACTGAGCTGCTCGCTTTTTAAGTGCTGATAATGCTCTCAGCCTCCTTGCCTCTCTTCCTCTCTTCTCCCCTCCCATCTTTCTCCTCTTATCTTCTTTCTCACCTCCTTGGGACTTCCCATCCTTTCTCCTCTTTCCCTTTCTTCCCCCTACCCTCCTGGTCTCTCTTTCTACTCCTTTATTGTTCTCCTCTTACCTCCCCTTTTCCAATTCCTTCATTCTCCTTTCCTCTGACCTCCTCACTTCTGCTCTGCAATTAGAGGTGTGAGGCAGGGTCACTGCAGGCTCCAAACCAGTTGTCCCAGGTTGGGGGAGGCCTATACCATCCTGGAGCCCAGTGGACCCCACCTTTCTCCTCAGCCTTTCCATCTTCAGTACCAGGGGGAAGGTTAGGAAGAGGGGGAGCAGGCTTAGAAAGGCTTGGGTGGAGTTTTTGGACTGCACAAGCAACTCCCCCATGTTAAAGGGTGAGACTTTAGCACCCCATTATTAGGACCAGCATCCCAAATAAACATTTTGTTTAAATAAAAACAATGTACTTGCTATGCAAATGTAGATTCAAGGTAAAGTCTCTAGGCTACCTCTTCCTCTCAAATGTGCCCCCTAACTGTGTTCTCATATAGAAATTCTGGAGCCACCATTATGCCAGGAGATGCTGGCTTCAAAGGAAGCACTTGAGGACCCATTGCAGAGCACCTTCTGTTTCCAGACAGGAGGCAGCAGAATGAGTATCACAGATATGAGTGTGGACAAGGACACACACAAAGTTCTTAGAAGCAGACATCAGAGATCCACATGTGAGTATGCCCTCATGCTCTCACTTGCACACATACACACAGGCTTGCACACAACCACATATCTACTCACGCAGATGGAGTGTCCTTCCTCCCCCGAGCACCTGCAGTGGGGGCTGAAACTTTTACCATTCAGACACCTGACCATCGTTCATTCATTCATTCATTCATTCACTCCATTAACTTTGCTTTTGCACCCCTTCTGTGCCAGCCCTGGTGCTGGGTCCTGGGGTGGCAGAAATGAACGTGATTGGACCATAGGGAGTGGGGACTGGAGCAGCGAGGTTACTGCAGGCCATCCTCTCAGCCTTGGACTGGAGGATAGGCGCCCAGCAGGCAAGGGGTTAAGTCATTTGGCATCCAGAGCTGGAGCCATTAGGCCTCCTAATTATGAAATTATCGAGGTCCTCAGGTGACTGCTAATTTCACACACACTGTTCCTCTCACGGCTAATGAACGCCTGCAGAACCCACGCCTTGTCTTTCCTGCTGAACAGTGACCTGCAGTTAATGAGCTCAGGAAGGCAGACAGGCGGCCGGCTGGGTGGGTGGGGCGCTAAGCATGAGGAGGGGGCTGCAGGCCCTTCTGCCCCTCCTGGCTTCCTTGCTTGCTGTTAGCCCCCAGTGAGGCTTCAGGGCCAAAGCCCAGCCTGAGGTTTCTGCAGGCCAGGCCAGGCTAGGCCAGGGGCTCTTGGGAGCAGGGGAGCAAAGCAGGATGCAGGTTTGGGGAGAGATCCGGATCACATGGTCCTGGAATGAGCATGGAGGTGGGAGAAGAAATGAAATGCAAATGGTGGGCAAAGACTATTTTTATTTAATTCTGGGGCCATGACCGAGGTATTTATTAAGTCCTGGGGGTAAGGACAGCTTAAGGGATGAGAATTGGTGATGGGGAGCATTAGACCCTGATGCTGGTAATGATGATGACTCTGGGGGATGGCAGTGCTAATGACAGTGGCAATGTCAACTGGTGAGGTTGCACTGCTGCTGCTAGTGGTTGTGATTTTTTAAAGTTTTGACTTTTTTTAAAATTAAAAAAGTAACCAAAAATTACCCCGCAAAATATGAAGGAAAAAAAGTAAAGCATACTGGTTGCAATCTTAGGTGGGGGAAGTGCAGGATCCTAAGTCCAGGGATCATGTTCCCCCAAATGGGGACACAATGGACCCTCTATGCTGACCACCAGGTAGTTTGAATGCTCTATGACCTACCCAGGGGGAGGACCCTGCCCCTGTCCATCATTTCCCAGCCTGGTCAGTGCCACTTGAGTGGCCATGTGGTAAATGAGTAGAGCAGGGGGTAAGAGCCATGGCCTGGGTGCCAAGGGCTTCTGTTTTAGAGTTTTTCTGTCTTATAGCTTTGAGCAAGCTCCTTTTCTTCTAGGCCTCAGATTCTTGGTGAGTAAATGGTAGGGTTAGACTGAAGCTGTGTTTACAGCAGTGGTTCCCAACCTTTTTGGCACCAGGACTGGTGCTCCTATGAGAATCTAACGCCTATGATCTGAGGTGGAGCTGAGACACTGATGCTGGTGCTGGGGAGTGGCTGCAAGTACAGATGAAATTTCGCTCGCTCCTCTGCTGCTCACCTCCTGTGGTGCAGCCCAGTTCCTAACAGGTGCCGAACTGGTACTGGCCAATGGCCTGGAGGTTGGGGACCCCTGGTTTATAGGACAGAGCTGGGCTCCTTAAGGGTTGCCTGTCCTCACCTATATCGCCTATACTCCTATATCCCTCACCTGCCCCCAAGCTTGGCGTGCCTGTCCCCTTTGCTCCAGGTTTATGTATTTGTGCATGGAGTCCACCAAGGTATGCATCTATTACTCCACCCTCTCGAAGCTGCCCTCTCACCCTCAGGAATAAGCCTGCTTGTAGGCTGTGTCCTCTGACAGCAAATTCCAGCTTTGCCACCATCTACTTCTTTGTCTCAGTTTCCCATCTGTCAAAGGTAGGTAAAAAATATGTGAACTCATCAAATGCAACAAAGATCTCAGAGTTTGTAGCTGTTACTACGTGATCTGGGCCTGACTAGCTGTCTCCTCAAGTGCCTGCCCATAGGGTTTCTTCCAGGCAGCTAGCTCCATGCTGGATCTGTGCAATGACAATATGAAATAGATGCTTTTATTATGTCCATTTCACAGATAAGAAAACCAAAGATTAGAGAGATTAAGTTATTATCCCAAAGTTATACGGGTAGAAAATGGCAGAGCCAGACCTCAAACCCAAAGCCTGTGGGCCCTTGGCTGCTATGTTATACCTTTCTGCCACACGTCACACATAAATACCCAAGTACATGCATGCTACATATGTATGTATGCCCCAACCAGGGATTTTCTCACACTATATCACCCCATATACACAGATGTATATGCCTGCCCTGCGCTTTGGCATATGTCCAACACACCACAGATGCACTCGGACATAAATATATACCTTATTAGTAGACTTGCAAAAATTCACATATATGTGCCTACGAGCAGATGTCCATGCACAAACATGCAAAGCACATGAGTGCACAGGCTCTGTCACATGCACACAAATACACCCACCCAAGAATATGAGCACACACAAAAATGCACAAAATGTGCACAGAATTAGCATTCACCCGTGCACATCAGTGCACTTGCACTGACAAAGACATAGGTATGCAAGAAATAACCTCAAAGGAGCATTTGTACACACATGCGCACATAGGTATGCCTGTATAGACATATGTTCTCCACATGGGAAACAAGGCACATAGGTACTTTCACATGTGCACACAGGCACTAGGCACACAGGTCAGGCACCCTGGTGCAGTGAGGTGAGCAACCTCCTATACCACGAATGTGACGAGTGGACCCATGTCCTAAGTGACTATCAAAGTGTCGTGGTGTGTGAGGAGCAAACACCAATTAGTGGAGCCTTTGAAAGCATCAGCTCATTAGAAGAGAAGCAGAAGAGGCTGGAATTGGCACAAAACACGGAGATATTTAACTATCATGGGGCGGGGTATGTGTGCTGTGGAAGGGCCTTTGGGCAAGGCTCCCCCCTCCACTTTGTACTTGTTAGTGGGGAAGGACCCTCATGGGGGGCCTTGGCAGGAAGCTTTGATGCTCCTTGAAAGTGGTGGTGGGGGTGTAGGGGGGCAGCCTCCTGCCAGCGCTGGGTTGGCACTGAGCAAGCGGGGGCTGCGCCAACTGGCGATCAATTTCATGCACATCATAAACCTAAGTGCTTTCTGGAGAGTCAGGCAGATTGCACATAAAGTCCCCCTTCTGTCCCTAGCACACGGGTGGGCGGGTGAGGCAGAGGCTCTCCCTGGTAGACAGGCCTCTGCCAGGCTGCAGGAGACCTGGAGGACCTAGCCCGTGGTAGGAAATATCCTTGGGGACGTGTGGAGTTCTTTCAGTTGGGCTGGAACTTCTAGGGGCCACTGGAGGTGTGGACAACACAGTATCTCTGGGGTCTGCCAGACTCTGCTGCCTAATGGCTGAATGATTGTGGGCAATCTGAACCCTGGTTTCTTCATCTGTAAAGTGGGTGGATGTAAGAATTAGGTGAAAGCCTGCCTGTGGTGTGATGTGTCATAGAGCTGAAGGACCTCTGAGCACAGATGAGATTACATTTGTATTTAAATGATTCAACCTCTGAATCCCCACATGCTCACTCTAGGGCCTTAGACCCTTCTCCCACAAAGTCTCCACTATTTATGGCAGACTCCAGAGGTAGGGTCTCACTGGGGCCCACAAACCATCTTTCCTCATAGGAACCCACCCCTTCTTTCATCCTGGTCCTGCCCAAACTCCAGTTGATGCACACGTATGCCATCCTTGAACCTGGTTGGAGAATCCTCCCACTGTCCCCACCCTCATGATGTACCAATGCCAAGCCAAAGAGGTGGCCTCTGAATGCTTTCAAAATTCCTTGCCCTTTGGACTCCAGAGTAATTCTGGGTTCTGTATCAAGGTCAAGGTGGCAGGTTGGGAGTGGGGGATGGCAGGGGTAAAGGATGGAAAGAACTGTGCTCTGCCATCTTAGCTCTGTGTCCCGTCATCTGGGCCCCAAAGAGCTGTACTTGTGCATATCATCTCTCAAACACTCTCATGAAATTAGTTTCTTCAGCTTCTGCCCTCACCCTAACTCTGGGAGCTCAAACCCAGGCAAGGTGCTAAGCTGTGGTGAGGCCCCTTACTGCCCTCCTCCCAGGAACCCACACAATGGTGGGGCGAACTGCCTAGATTCAAATCCTGGCTTTGCTATTTATAATCCACATGCTGTTAGGTAACTTACCTTATCTCTGCCTCAGTTTTCTCATCTGTAAAATAGGGATGATGGTGTATAGCTCGTAGTGCTGTTGTTGTAAGAAATAAAAGAATAAATGTAAGCAAAGTGCTAGGAGCAGTACCTGGCACACAGTAGCATGATGTGAATGTTTTCTGATATTGTTATGATAGTATAACCATTGTTCCTGTTTCTCCTGTGCCTTTTTCAGACTCCTCCCCTCCAAATTCTTCTCATAGCAACTAAACCAGTCTGCATATTTATCAGTGGGTTCAAAACAGAACTGGGAGTATGACAGGGTTACTACAGTACACTATTCTAATGCACTTCTCACCCCAAATTGTTCAGTGCTCAACCTGAGAATCTGAACGTAGCTATCTTCTTTTTCCTCTAATCCATGGAGTTCTGCTGTCTTAGTCTACTTGGGCTGCTATAACAAAATACCATAGACTGGGTGGCTTAAAAAGCAAACACTTACTTTGCATTGAACTGGAAGCTGGAAAGTCCAATATCAAGGTGCCCACAGATTTGGCTCTTAATGAGAACACTTTCTGGCTTGCAGACAGCAGCCTTCTCATCATTTCTTCCCATGACAAACAGAGAAAGTACTCTGGTCTTTTCTTCTCTTATCAGGGCACTAATCTCATCATGGGGGCTCCACCCTATGACCTCATCTAAACCTAACTACCTCCCAAAGGCCCCCTTCTCCACACACCATCACATTGGAGATTAAAGCTTTAACTTATCAATTTTGGCCTGACACAGTCAGTTCATAACACCTACCCAGCCAGGACATCTCATAGTTCGGCAATACTCAATGAGCCTGCAATAGGCACCCAGGAACTCAATGTGGATCTTTTAATAATTAATCCTTACAACCGCCCTGTGAGGCACTGATGATAGTTATCCTCAGACTAGAAGTGCGGAAATAACATTCAGAGAAGACTGTATTAGTCAAGGTAGGAGAGGCTGTGCTGTGTTAACGAACAACCCCAAAATCAAAAACAGGTCCAGGCATATCTCAGGGACCTGTCCTGCTGTCCTTCCTGGGGTGACTCAGCTTTCCATGCTGCTTTGATCTTGAAAATCCACCATCTCAAAAGAAGTTTTCTTGGTTGCTGCAGCAGCTGGAAAATTATGCACGGCCAGGAAGTGACTGCTTCTCCTCTGCCCACAGTTCATTGGCCAGGAGCAGTCACAGGCTCTACTTATCAAAAGGAGCCTGGGAGATGTAGGAGTCCATGTTTGCAGGAGGAAGGGTGGAAGTGACACTGTGTGTCCAGGCTAAGTAAGACAAGAAGGGCCCAGGAGCTTAGGGTGAGAGGAGGTCCTGCCTGCTGGGGAGGAGAAAAAGGCTTCGTTGGAAGAGGCTGGATCTAGGCTATGCAGAAGGGGGGAAAATGGATTTGGATAGGCAAAGAAGAGAAAGATGTTATTCCATGTGGGGACAAAGAGTGAGTAAACACCTGGAAGTAGAAAAGCATAAGAGGCCTCCAAGGAACAATGAGAACATTCTGGCTTGAGTAGGTCTGTCTGGGGAGAATAAGGAAGGTGAGAGTGGACTTTCAAGGCCCTAGAGAAAGGGAACTCCTTGGGAGACAGAATTGCTGAATCTACAGTCCATAAGCACCCCCTGTGTGGCTTTGTGGGAGGAGAGGTCTCTGACTTGGGAAACTGGGAGATGAGGTACCAGTCATCACGTTGGGGGACCCAAGAGGAGGAACGAGATATGAGGTCAGAGGGAAATCTTGGTTTGGGCCATGTTGAGTTTGTGGTGGCCATGGACATTCAGGGAGGGGCCAGGAAGCAATGAACAGTCAGGTCCCAAGCTCAGGAGAAGGGTTGGGGCTGGAGCAGATCAGAAGTGTAGGTACACAGATGGTGACTGAAGTCTCAGGCATGGACTGCATTACCAAGGGGTCATGTGAAAGGTGAATGGAACAGGGGATGGGGGACAGAATGCTGGAGGGCAACTGGTATGGGACAAATCCAGGAGGTGTCTTGGGAGCATGAAAGAGCCGAGAAGAGAGGATAAGTCAGTCAGTTGTGCCTAACAGTGTTCTAGAACCCAGATGAGGTGTGGCTATGGGATTTGGTGACAAGAAGATTGCTGGTGAGGCTTGTCTCTAGGGCACCATGGGCAGAGCCAGCTTGGAGTAGGTCAAGGAGCAAATGTAGACAACTCTCCCAGAGGCTTCTCTAGATGGCGAAGAGAGGGATGGCCATGCTGGAAGAGGCTGGGCTGTCAAGGGAGAGTATGTCTTAAAATTAATTTTAATTTAATTTAATTTTTATTTTTTATTATTTTAGGTGAGGCAACCCTTGGTTGACCTCACAGATTACAAATATCTTGTCACTTTATGATCTCTTTTTATTATTATTATTATTATTATTTTTTACGCCTATAGCACCTGGTCTTCCTAGGTAGTTTCCCATCCAAGTACTAACCAAGGCCAACCCTGCTTAGCTTCCAAGATCAGATAGGATTAGGCTTGTTCAGGGTAGCATGGCCGTAAACTGTTACTTTTTAAAGAAGGAACAGACAAATAAATTGATAGCTGACAAGGAGGAACCAGTAGGTAAGGAGATTTTGGAGATTCAGGGAATCCCTGGGGAGTGAGGGGGCAGTGGAAGGAGTCCAGGGCTGGGAGTAGGGAGATGGGATTTTCCTAGAAGGTCAGCCACAGGTGAACCATTGGGGCAAGGCTGTGAGAAAGCCATGGGAAGGGAGACCTAGGACACGTGGAGGTGTGGCAGGGGTGGGGGCATAAGACATAGACAAAGGGAGAGGTTAGGGAGTAAAGGGATGAGGTTTAAAAAAGAGGCATAAAGAGGTTAGAGATACACAAAGATAATCAGAATAAAGATGCAGAAGGAGAGGAAAGGTGATAGAGAGACAGAACACAAAGGCTGGGCTTAGGCTCAGGGCTCCCAGTGGGCCTGGGCGGAACTGGAGAGTACCTGTGGAAAGAATGTGTACTTTTCTCAGGGGACCCAGAGGTAGCCCACAGCTCTGACCCTCTCCCAAATCCAACCCAGCCCAGGAATGTACCTGACTGTAGCCATGCAGATCCCCAGTCCCCAGTCCCCTGTGGCCGAGGGGCTGGGAGGGGTGTTTGCTAAGCTCTTCTGCTGTTGCAGGAGTATCAACCATGACTCTCAAAATTGCTGGTCTAGGGTAGAGGGGAGCCTGGGAGTCACTGAGCAATCTAGGTCTCAGCCAATAGGCGTAGGCCCTAAGTATGGACATGCCTTGAGGGAGATGAAGTTTGTAGCCAGGACCTTGCCCTCTACCCTTCATGGCCCCAGCCTCAGGCCCTGGTAGCCCCTTGGGACCTGGGCCACCCTGACATTCACCTAATTGTCTTCCTGCTTTGATGAGTGGCTCCGCAGAGGCGCTGCCACTGATCAAATTAAATGTGAACCAAGAAGGCAGCCTGCTGATTAGACAGGAAATACCACATTTACATAGACCAGCACCAGGGTGGGGAGACCCCAGCCCAGAGAGACAGAGATCCAGAAACTCAAAGACAGACAGAGGGAACAGACAGAGAAATAGAGACAGAGATGGTGGGCAAGGGAAGATAGAGATAGCATAGAGGGTGGGAGAAGGTGGGCGGGGGCACCACCACAGTTGCTGAATGCAGGATAGTGGGGAGTGGGGAGATCAATACAGGTAGTGGCTCTAGCTACCTCCAGGCAGGTGACTTCTGCCTTGCTACGTCCAGCCAGTTGGCCCCAGAAGTAAGGTGGCCTGGAGCCCAAGATGCAGCTGTGCACCCCTCCTGCCTGACTCCCAGCTGAGTCTCCAAGCAGCTCCCCTCACCCACCCGACCCCACAGCTGGGCTGCAGCTGCATCCTTCAGCCCAGCCCTGGTGGGTGTGGCTGTGCTTCTCTTCAGTTCACTCAGGGACATTCTGGCTGCCCCAGCAAGGGTGTGTGTGTGTGTGTGTGTGTGTGTGTGTGTGTGTGTGTGTGTGTATGAGAGAGAGATGTGTACAAATGTGACAGTGACAGCAGAAGCATGTGCTGTACCCGTGCAGGGATCATCTGTGAGCAGGTGTGTTGGCTGTCACCAGGTATGGGCACTCAGAGGACATTAGGGAGCTAGTTTTTCCCTATTCTTGGTGTGGAGTCAGGCCTAAAGGTTTAGGGGGGCCAGGGGCTCCCACACATGGGCCCCGAGTCTTTGTGCAGGACATGTGGGGTATAGTTATTCAAGTCAGAGCGATTGTGCCAACAGCCCCTTCTTCCTCTACTAGAGGCATTGTCACAACCTCAAAACAACTCTGGAGGAAGCCACTTTATAGAGAAGAAAACTGAGGTTCTGAGAGGAAAAGTGAGCTAGTTGGAAAGGGCACAGCCAAGACATGAACCCAGGACTATCCCACCCACTCAGCCCAGCTGGTCCTTCTGTGCTCGGTCTGTGCCTCTCTCTGGGAGTCTGTGGTCTCCAACAAAGGCTGGGTCTGGTGGGCCCCGAACACTTGACATAGAGCCTTGTGCTTATTGGGGTTGATAAGTACTTCTTCAGTGTTCCTTTAGCTTCCTAACTAGGTTCCTTCCTGAACCGCCCCATCCTCCCTCTTGATGACATGGGCTGGACACCTTGGAAGGTACTTTCACCATTAATGGTGTTTAATGAGCACATGCCATGTACCAGCATGCCCTTTACATGTGTGTTGTTGCACCCTTGCTTCAATCCCAGGCAGGAGGCACCATCCTTAGCCTCATTTGATAGGTATGGAAAGGGGCGGGGGCTCACACAGGCCAGAGAGAGGCGCTTTTTAAGAGTTAGGCTCTCTGTGGGTTCAGCCCCCTTTTCTGAGAGCCTCTTCCCTCTGTCACCATCACAGACCTGCATGTCTAGGGAGGCAGAGGGGTGCAGGAAGAGAGCCTTCTTATATGCAAGTGTGTGTGAGCTTGTACATTTACACAGGTGTGTATCAGCTTGGGGCCCAAAAGGATGCTCTGCCCTGTGCTATTGTCTGTCAGGTGCTCTTGCCACGTTACCTCTTCAACTCCCTAGAACTCTATGGCTTGGGATTGATTATTCCCCCATTTTGAAATGAGCAAACTGAGGCTCAAAATGGGAAATGACAGCAAGTTGGCATCATGGCTAGTTCTGGGATCCACATGTCCTAGCTCTTTCCGGCACCTGAAGCTCAACCAGGTTTGCCCCTTCCTCCCCACCTTGGGAACGCCTACTTGTGGCTCCCCTTACTCAGGGGAACTAGACCTATGAAAGCGCCTGTTGGCTGCACTGAGAAGCCCTTCCCCCTTCCTCACAGGTTCCAGGGTGGCTTTTACTGGTAAAATAATTAGAAATCTAATTCTTATTTCTCCCACTCTGCTAATTGTCTGTGGACAATTTGATTGTAACAGTCATCATTGAAGCAGAAAAACCACCTTATTTCTGCCAGACATCCTCCCTGCAATTAACACCAGCAACTGCCTGCCTCTCCTCTCACCTGCAGAGACCCAAGGCCTGGGGGTCCCTCACCTGTCTGCCTCCCAGCTCTGGCAAGGGAACATCTGAGGACCAGGCCTGGCCACAAGTGGAGGGTGGGGCGGGATGAGGCAGGGCCAGGTGCCCATGAACCTATAGGCACAGAGGAGAGAGATTGAGAGAGAGAGACACACACACACACACAGAGAGACAGAGAGACAGACAGAGAGAGAGAGAGAGAGACAGAGAGACAGAGACAGAGAGAGAGACAGGAGAGAGACAGAGAGAGACAGAGAGAGAATGATGATGAGAATGAATATGAATGAGAATATTCAAACATTTTGGGGAAAGAAGGAGGGAGAAATGGAGGAGCAGGCAGGGAGAGACAAGAGGGCAGGAGGCTAGATTCAGGGCAGAGATGAGTGAGAAGGAAAGGCAAAAAAGGGAAGAAAATGCCCAGCACAGTTCAGGCTCAGGCAGGATCCCCAGCCCAGACCATCTCTCTGCCAAGGTAGGGGATACACCTGTGAGACAAAACCAGACAGTGTTTTTAGGAGCTGGCTGCTGAGGGCTCCCCAGAGAGCCCAGCTTCCTATGAAATGTGGCTGATTAAGAAAGGAAGGAGTGGAAGAGAGATGGGACTGGAGGGGTGAGGGGGTGTGAAAGGGCGAAGAATCTGGGACCAGATAAGAATGTGGATGGAGCCCAGGGACTGAGCATGAAAAGCCACACAAAGGGACTGACCTGTTGATCAAAGCTGGGAAGGCTCACTTTCCCACTTGCCATCACTGTCCCCTCCCTGAAAGCACAGCCCTCTGGGGCAGGCACTTTCCATATCTACCCAAGCCTCCCCACACATCTTGTCTCCAGAGTTCCCACTTTCATCCCTGTCCCCTACCCTGCTCCCTTCTTTCCCTTCCTGAGCAGGAGCCCTGATCCCATGTTGGCTGAGCCATCCTGGTGCAGGCTGAAGAGCTCACGGTGGTTCCTTTTGCTACTGTGCTGAAGTCAAGTGGGAGGGCAGGAGGGAGGGCATCCTGGCTGTGTTGGCACCGACTTGCTTTCCGATGCCCATCCCAAGGCATTTGCCCCACGGTGGGTGCCCTAGGTAGCTTTCTGGATGCTCCATGTAGGGGCAGGGGGTGGGCAGCCCAGCCTTACTTCATGGGGAACCGAAGCAGCATCCTCTGCCATCACCTCAGGGACCAGCCCCCTCTCCCTTAGCCCAGTCCAGGAGGGAGAATGCAGGGAACCAAAGGGGTAGGCAGCCATGTGGTGGTGACTGGGGCCTGCACAGGGGTTGTGGGGGGAGAGAGAGAGAGAGAGAGAGAGAGAGAGAGAGAGAGAGAGAGAGAGAGAGAGAGAGGAGCTTCAGCCCCAAGCTTCCTCCGCCTCCTCTTCCCTCTGCCAGTTCTCAGCCCTCCCTACTCCTCCCTCCCAGGCTTGTCAGGGGAGGATGGGGGGGCACTGGGGGCTCCTGTCAGTCTCGAGCTGGAGAGCTCCCCAAGCTTCATTAACATGCAAATTAGCAAGTTCTGACTGGCTGTGGCAGCCACCGGCAGCCACCCCTCCCAGGCCAGTGAGTGAGTGAGTGAGTGAGTGTGTGTGTGTGTGTTGTCTGCAGCAGGGTATGAAGAATAGAAAGCAACTCTCATTGCCCTGGGTTCCACAGACAGCAGTACATGTGTGTCTCACACACACATACCTATACAAACACACACACATAATATACACATTCACACAGATGCATACATTCATGTATATATGTACATATATATGTACATATATACACATACACACACATACACACACATGCATAGCAGACAGACACTCCTGGTCACAGCCTGCCAGTTACATATTTACAGCTTAGGGACACCCATGGACACACAATCACATACATACAACTCTACTCACAGTGGCCACATCCCAAACTGTTTCAAACAGGCATACTAAGCCTCCAGCTCTCCAAACTCACACTATTTCATGTCCTCACAAACAGTCCCATGCAGGAACAAATCCACAAGAACACTGTCCCCTACACAGCCATATATGTACACACAAAGCCCCAGTCAATCACACAAAGTCATACTCAGGCACACAGTACAGTGAGAGTCAGGCACTGAGGCTCTTGAGTTTGCTCAGCGGAAACCATGACCAGGATGTCCCCTTCCTGTCCTGTCTCACCATCCTTCCACTGGAATTGACCAAGACCAGCCCATGTTTACAGGCCAGCCCTCAAGGTGAGTTTCTTATACTGTTGGCTCCTCTGCTTGGATCCCCCAACCTGAACCTCCTTCACGCAGCCCACCTGTATTGTCTTCCAGCAGTCACCTGCCCTGCCAGCCTACCCTGGCCTCCTTCTGTAAGGTTGGGTCCCTTCTGTGGCCACGAGAATCCCCCTGGGCTTCCCTAGAGAGTGGCCCTGGTCCCATAGCACTGAAATTGCCTGGTGATGTGTCTGCCTCCACCAAGCAGGGAGCTTGAGTTGGATGAGGCGGCGGCAGCCAGTCTGGTGCACTGCTCTGTCCCCAGTGCTCAGCTTGCTCTTAACCCCTAACATGCTATTTCCACAATAGGGTGGAGCAGCAGCCAGCGGCAATAATCAAATAACTAAGACTTACATGGCCCCATATGCAACGATCCCACGAGGGAGTTTCTATTATTATCAACCCCATTGTTACAGACGAGGAAACAGGCACAGAGGGGTTAAGGAGCCTGGCCGAGATCATCTAGAGACAGAACTGGGATCTGTAGCTCTGGTAGTATGCTCTAGATAGTCCTGAATATGCTCTTCCCCAGGGCACCAGGCAGAAACTCAGAGGGTTGGGGGCAGTCATGTGGGTATGGTGGAGATGGAAGTGGGGGAGGGGAAAAGCAATAGGAAGAGTTCTCCGGTCCTAAGGAATGAGGGGGGTTAGAGGGGGTCCTTGACCTTTGAGAGGAGGGTCTTTGCTCAATTATACCTGTCATGGAGGCTCTGGGACATGCGATCCTGGGGCATTGGGGTTGGGGATATCAGGACACCTCCCATTTTGGAGAAGGAGTGACTGAAGCCAGCCAGAAAGGTCCCAGGTCAAACTTGGCTTCCATTCCTTCAGTACCTGCTGTGTGCTGAGCGCTCTTAACTGAGTGATCTACTCAGTGATCCTCGAAACAGCCCAGTGAGGTTGGCACTCTTATTAGCTCGATGTATCTTGCATGCCCAAGGTCAGTGTGGTAGACTTCTGTGGCCTTGTCTTCAGGGAACCATTCCTCCCCCTGCCCCCCACCATGTTAACCCCACTTTTGGAATGGTAGCTCCCATCTTTTATAGATCCCACCCTCCTGGGCAGTGTTGACTGGCTCAGTGATGGACACATGATTCAAATAGGCCAATCAGAGCCTTGACTTGACAATTTTGAATTTGAGGCCCAGGAGTTTTCAGCAACTCAGATTCCCTTCTTCAGTGAGGGAAGGAAGACTGGCCAATGCACTGGGTGAAGGGGAGGAAGTCTGGTTATAACCCACCTGTAACAGGGCGGCTCCTAGGCTTCAGCACACCTTCGGCTTACTGGGAAGTCTCTCGAGCTGGTTCGACCTAGCTCCACCTTTTTTAAGTCTCTCTTTCATCTCTTCATTGCCCCTCTGCTTTTCTAGGGCTCACCATTACCCAAAAAACTCACAGCCAGTGTCAGGGGGTTGAAGCCAGGCTGGAAGGGGGCTGTCCCCTTTGGATAACTCAGGGAGTGCTGAGACAAGACACAGGGCACAGACAACCTGACTCCTGCTGGACAATCCATGGGCGGATGGCTGAGTGTTGTTACTGAATTGTTCTCACCCTCACCCTGCCCAAGGCCAGGGCCTATGTCTGCTTGTTCACTGTGCCTAGAACAGTGTCTGGGACATGGAAGGCACTAACTGTTTATTTATAAAATGAATAGATGGATGGATGAGCGGACATATGTCTCAGGCCTTGGCAGGGCACAGAACACACAGAGTGTGGAACTCAGCAGGTGGTCTTCCCTTCTGACCAGGCCTCTCTGGTCCCTTTAACCACCTCCCATCCCCACCCCATTCCCTGCTTCCAGCTATAGAATCTTTTACCTAGTCCAGGGTGTGGGTGTAGGTGGCTCTCTCAGTGCAAGCTGCATCCAATTTTTTTGGTCTTAATTTAGAAGTGTCTTTGAATGTAAAAGATCGAAAGTGCATGTGTCTGAGGTGGTGGTGACTTCAGTGTCACCGCATACATGCAGTGGAACAGACTGATGGCACCCTCTGGGCTGTTAGTGGTGCTCAAGACTGAAGCCCAGATGCCAAGGCTGCGGGGAAAGACCCTAGGAGAACAAGTAAAGACATTTGGTGAGAGTAGGTGAAAGAAAGAATGCCCTATTGATTAATCATTCAAAATGTCAAAAGCCGCATGTCAGCTATTGAGCTGGGACTTGAACCCAGGACTCCTGACAACTTTGGAATCCAGGGCGCCTACAGTTGCTTTTCTGAATCCCTTGGAGAGAATTCTTAGCACTGACCATTTGCTTCTGAAGTTAGAGTTGTCAGGGCTTACTGAATGTGGCCTGTTCTATCTCTTGGGTCCCTACCTTTCTTATTCCCAGTGTGAACCCCAGATGGGACTCAGTCATGACCCACCCTCCTACTCTGGAGGCTACTGTAAGGCCTGTTACTTCAGTTCAGGGTTTTTTGATCCAGGAGAGGACCTAGGGTGTATGAAGAGAGAAGAAAAGGACCAGGCCCGCCTGTGGGCCAGAGCCCCTGATCCCAAGTTCCACCAAGGTGGAACAGAAGTATTCATGTTTCTGGCTCTTGTTCTTCAGCTTGGCAGCTGCCGCTGGCATTTGGCACAGACAAGGCAGGAGCATAGCATCCAGCTGTGGGCTCCAGGGGTGATCGTGGTTGACAAGCCAGGGCTGCTCTTCCCAGCCCTGGAAGCAAAGGGTTAACAAGCTGGGGAAGGAGAGCAGCACTCATTTGGCTAAGGAGCCTTGTTAATTGATTCCCTCATTCCCATTTGTTCCTGCTAAAGAGAGACAGATGAGAGAGAGCCCGCCAGGCTCGTCTTGGCACCCGGCAGCTTGGCTGGGCACAGCTGTGCTCCTGGCTCTGGTGCCTCTGTGGGGGGTGGGGCTGGTCAGAGTGAAGGTGAAGCGGTAGGGCAGTCTCATCTCCTGACCAGTGTCTGCTGCTTACCCACAATACTGGGAGAGACATCTCAGAGCTTTTGAGAGGGCAGATCTTTTCTTTTACTTTGTGACACCTCTTTGATCTCTTGGCCTGCACTGTTGCCACCCATGGTCTGGGAGCTCAGTAGCAGATACCAGAGGCAACCCCCTTACCAGGGGCTCACGATGGGCCCCTGCCAACATGAGGCTCAGGCAAGGTTTCTGCTGGAAGAGGGTCAGCTCTGGCCTGTCCTGTTGCGTGGCTTCGTGAGGCAGGCTGAAGTCATATCACAAAACTGACATCCTTGTTATGGCAATAGGCTTCGTCTAACCTTCCTCAGACTCAACTTTTTATCTGCTCTTGCCTCGCCTTCATCTCAACCAAGCTCTCTGGTGCCTGTTAGATTGTAGCAGACAATGGTCCTGCCAGTTACCCTGAGAACATAGAATGTCACAATACAGTTGAATGTCACAATGCAGTTGAGTATAGAGACCTCTGGGTTCAAATCCTGGCTCTTCCACTTACTAGTTGCATAATTTGGGCAAGACATTTTTACCTCTTGAGTCTCAGTTGTTCATATGTAAAGTGGCAGTAATACTTGTACTTATTTGGGGTAGATTGCAAAAGTGGCCACATTTCTCTGCCCCTCTCTGAGCATGCCCCATTGCAATATCACTTCGCAGCTTTTCCCATCCCCTTAAATCTGGGACTTGTGACTTACCTTGGCCAACAGAATGTGGTGGAAGCGCCAGTGCCAGTCCTGAGCCTAAGCCTCAAAGGGCCTTGCATGCTTTCATTTGTTTTCTTGGAACCCCGCCCAGCTGCTGTGTGAAAAAGCTTGGGTTATCCCACTGGATGAAGAGAGACACATGGCTCAGTCACCCCTATCACCTAGATGACAGCTAAGCAATTCCCAGAGTGGAGCCACTTAACTGACTAGCAGCTGACTGCAGATGCATGAGTGAGCTCAGCCAAGACCAGAAGGACAGCCCAGCTGAATTTCCCAGCCATAGGATCATGAGCTTAATGAATGGTGGTTGTTTTAAGTCATAAATGTTGGAGTGATTTATTACACAGCAAAACTAACTGATACACTATCTCAAATCATTGCTGTGTGGACAAATGAGATAATGCAAGCAAAGTATCCAACAGAGCGCCTGGCACATAGAGGCGATCAGAAAGTAGAGCTTCTATCACTGTTGCTCAGGGTAGATGCATGGACCACGAATTGAAGCCTTTTTCTGCTGAGACTGTTCTCTCATAGGCACTCCAAAGTTAAGGGGACTTCCTTTGACTTGCCCGCCTCTGTAGTAGTAATGAGGAATAGTAGATAACATTATTGAGCACACTTTCTGTGTCGGGCTCTGTAGCAGCTATTTTACATGCATTATCCCATCTAATCTTCTCTGAACCTCATGAGAGAAAGGCACTCTTATTTACACATTATTTCACTATATACATTCACCCTTTCTAAATCTGAGCAAACTGAGGCTCAGAGATGTAAAATCTAATTTACCTAATAATGCCCAGCTAGTGAGCAACTAGAGAGCCTCCAGCTTTTTAGAAAGCACTTTTGTCTGCTCTGCCAATTCCACTCCCATCTGTAGGCTCCCCAACCCCCACTTCCTACAACCCAGGTCTCTGGAGATATAAGGGTCTTTCTCAAACATTTGTTAAATTTTATGGTTAGGTTCAGTTAGATCCCCACCAACTACTCTGAGAGCCTGCTCTTCTTGCCTCTCCCACACATAGACAAACTCAGTTGGAAGCCTCATACTTACCTCTGTCAAGACAAGTTTTTCTGTCCTCTGCTCTCAGTAGATGATGCCTTTTGGGTCCATGGGCTTTCCTCTGGCAGTCCCTCCTGAACCTCCAAGTGACAACTACTCAGTTTTCTAAACTTTTGTAAAATTTTCCTTGTTCTCGTGGTTCCCTTCCATCCCTCTGGTCAGGGATTCACCTGACACTCATACCGTGGAAAGAGACATTGGGGGCATTATCTGCTCAGGGGCCTGCCTTTCTCTGGGAAGGCAGAGCCCTTCCTCAGGCCCTCCATGATCTGCCATGATATTATAGGAACCTCACCTCTAGACATAGTTAATTGGCCCATGGGTGGCACCTAAGTTCAACCTAGACAACTAAAGTTCTCCAAGTTTTTCAAGTGGAAATGAAAAAGTCTTTTTTGGAAGTTATAGGATATAAAAATGGAGAGAATGTTATGAATTTTTTCTTTTTTTTTTAGACACATTTCATTGTTTTTGTATGTGAATACTTTTTAGAATAGTATAATATAATAGTAAAAATTTTTTTTAAATAGATGTGCTTTTGGGGTAGTCTTTTTCTTCCTCTAAATTTTATCCACATATTTTTTTCATATTTTTAGGCCAAGGGGGCCAAGCCAGTCTTACCGAAGAGAAAGAAAATTAAAAATAAGATGCGATCTCTCTTTTTAAAAAATGTGGAGGACTCAGTGTTTCCTGCTCAGGAAGAAGTGGGTCTGTTGTTGGAATGGCTGAGGTGGCATGTGGACAGAAGCAGAGAGCAGAGCAGATCCAGCAGCGCCTCAGGCCCAGCTGCTTGCCAGGTCATTCTCATGGGGTAATTCCTTGGATTCTGCGAGCCACTAAATCCCTCTTTGTACCTGTGGGAGTGGGAGTTGCATTTCTGTCATTTAGGAAGCATAGTTCTGACCCTCCCAGCCCCTTGCCTTGAAGCCTCTTCAAATGCTTCTTCCAGGGAGGCTGGGGCAGCCCTGTGAGGACAGGGGGAGGGGACAGGGTATGCCCTGATTGCCCTGAGCCACGGTCTTTTCTCCCCTGCAGAGATACTTTCAGTCCCATGGACTTAGGTCTCATCTTTACAGATGATTTACAAAGTAATTGATTTTCTTGATCTTAGAAATTTGCACCACCAATCACACATATACTTAGCCCAGAAACCCAGATGTGACCCTATTACTTCCCTTTTTCTCACTCCTTATATCAAGACCATTAACAAATCGCAGCAATTGTTTCCCAAAATTATCTCGAATCTGAGCACTTCTCTCCAACACTATTGCTGCCCCTGGGTCCACACCATCCTCCTTTCTGCTCTGGACCTCTGCAACTGACTTCTACCTGAGCTAATCCCAGAAGGCCCACTGGCTACACAGCAGCAAAAGCATCCTTAGCATGTATATGGAAATCAAATCACATCACTTCTTTACTTAAAGAGCCACTGGCCTTCCACTGCCCATCGCATTTGGAATAAATTAGCACATACCTTTTGCCCTGCAGTAGCCACAGTGATATTCCTTCTGTACTTGGAACACACCTCAGAACATTTGTCCTGCTGTCCCCTGGAGCACGGTGAGGTGGGGGCCTCTCTCACTCTCACTTGAGAGCCTGCTCTTTTCATAGCTAAGGTCTCTGCCTAGATGTCAATTTCTCAGAATGTCCATCCTGAACATCCTTCCTAGAATAAGCCCATGCCCAGTTACTCTGTATCTCAGCACAGCCTGAGAGATCTGTTCATCTCTGTACTTGCTGTGGGCCTGCCCCACCCACAGAATGCAAGATCAATTAAGGGAGGAGATGGGTCTGCCTCCTCCACTCCTGGGTCCCTAGGACCTAGCATGATGCTTGGAACATAAGTGAAATGTTGAATGCAGTGTGGGAGGCAGTATTATGCCCATTCTTCAGAACAGAAAGTCGGGGTTGGCATGGAGCCAGCAAGTGGCAGAGGGGAGACTGAAGCCCAAGTCTGTGTGAAGAGCCTCCCAAACAGCCAACATTTGATCACATTTGAATTTTCAAAGCAAGCCCATGCTCATTATTTTATTGATTTTTACCACCCAGACCATCTTCCTGATTTTATAAATGAGGAAATGGGGGCTTGGAGAGGACCCATGGCTGGTCCAAGGGGATCCATCTTTGATAAGGGCCGCTAGGGTCTCGCAGGTTTCTGGGGTGCTTAAACTGTCACGACCGGAGGAATTCAGCCTGAGCTCCCCCTGCCCACAGGGGCACCACCTCCCTCCTCCCATGTGCAGGCTGCCTGCCTGTATCTGTCACATCAAGTTCAAGTGATTCATGTGGCAGCGGCTCCTGGTCTGCCTGTCGGCACATCAGCTAGTCCTGGTTACCATGACAACAAGAAGCAAGGCACCAGGGCATCATTGGGCTGTGGCTCTTGGAGGGGCAGTGCCATGGGCAAGGGATGGGGCTTGTTTCTTCCTCCTTTGGGAAGCTTGGCAAGGGCTGGAGCCTCCAGGGGGCTGTGCGGCCCCTCCCTGCCTCTGAGCTTTGGCATTTCCTTCCTGCCATCTGTGCTGGGAGCTGGGGGAGGGGCTGGAGTGCCATCCCTGGTGGGAGGGGTCCAGGAGCAGATGGGTGGAACAACCCTTCCCATCTGGGCTATGCCCCCACCACCCCCAAGTTCTAAAGACTCCCTTCCAGGGCTACCTCCTTAGCCCCTCAGGCCACCGCTGTCTGCCTCACAATATCACAGCCTTTTTCTCCTTGACACAAATGGGAAGTTCAAGACCCAGTTCATCCAGAAAATGGGTCTCTGAGCTAGGAGTAGGAACCTGGTGTCTTGATTCTAAGGGAGGGGTCCTAAGGGAATTAACCCTCTTTGTGCCAGCACCTGGCTAAGACCCCATCTCAATCACCCTTCCCAGCTACCCTGTGGGTTCAGTATTAGCATAGCCATTTTATAGAGGGGAAACTGAGGTTCAGAAATGTGAGATAACTTGCCTCAAATCAGCCAACTGGAAAGTGGGACCTTCAGGATTCAAACCCAGGGCCTTCTGGCTCTCAACCTTGCTCTTACAGGACCCCTTGCTGCAGAGGGAAGAGGATTCCTCCCTGGCCCAGCCCCTCCATCAATCAGAGAAATGATAGCCGGAGGCTGAGCTGGTGGAAGGAGCATTGGCCTGGCTCTGCAGCTGGCCCAGTAGGGACCACAGTCCAAGACATTGCAGAATGGCCGGAGCAGAGGTGCTGCTCGACAGCCAACACAAAGGCTATTGTGTCCTGCCACAGGGAGAGGGTTGGTACTGGGTCCAGGATAGGTGACAGGGATGGGGATGTGGCCAAAGAAGTCAGAGCTAGCCAGAGAAGCAGGGGCTTGCCTAACAGAATGTCCAAATAGAGCATTGCTCACTGGAATGCTCCAAGAGTAACTGGGGTGCCAAGAAGCTCCATGTTCCAAATGGAGATGTGGATCTCTTTAGGCCTTGCAAATATAGTGGTGACCCCAAGCTGGTTTTGTGATCCTTGGCACCTACTTCCATGCTTCATAAAGTGAGGTGGGAGTGAGAAGGGTGGGGCAGGGGGAGCTAGGCAATGAGGGTTACTTTGGAGGGGTGGGGTGTGCCCCTACTCTCACTTCAATTGAGTGAGGGGGTGGTGCTTCAGGAGAAACATCTGGAAAAGCTGACATGTGTTTCCTAGGATCTGAGTAGGCATGTGGTTGAGGCCTGAGCCTGGCTTGAAAGACTCTGGAAGCAGGTGGCTACTTGGAACTGTCTATGGTGGCTGGGGGACAGTGGTGGGCCCAGGTTCTTCAATGGGCCCGAGAAGCTGTGACAAGTCACACTGCACAGAGGGTCTGCCTGCCATGGTGAGGTGACCTCTTGCAGTCTGAGTGGGACATTCATGAGGTATGAACTGCAGACATCATTATGGCCTCATGTCAAGGAAATACTGGTGAAAGGATCCCTGTATGTGGAATTGCAAAAACCCACAAGAAATCCTCTGCGCAGCAGACCTGGCAGCCCCAGCCTTCCCAGAGGACAGGCCTCCCGTCCCCACTGTAGGTTCCTGAGCCTGGGTTGATCTGAGCTGGAGAGGGAAAGGACGAATCTTTACATTGAATAAGGAATTGCAGTTTCGATGTTAGATTCGATTGGAAATTTTAACTCATAAAAATGAGACTGATGGCACCTGAGAGTGTCCAGAAATATTATGGGATATGCCCCAGATATGGTCCAGGAGCAGAAAAACACAGAACAAGTTCTGAAAAGGATCTCAGAGAGATGAAAAAGAATCAAGTATCTTCTGCCGTAGGCCCCACTAGGCCCAGCCATTCCAGTAAACTGGCCCGTTTTGATTGATGTGCCAAAGCGGGAGGTCTACTCCAGGCCCCTCTACTTCCTTCCTCCCACCCCACCCTAATTCCCTTCCTGGACTCAGCTGACACTGGGAGAAATCCCTGGGCAGTTGTCCCTCCCACCACTGCCCCTGCAGGGCTCCCTGTTCCCTTGTGCAGTAGCCTACAGTCCCTCCTCGGCTAGCTCTGGGACTTCCCTCATCCCTCTCCTCCTACTGCCCACTTTAGAGCCAATGTTGGTTACTTGGACCTGAATTCACCATCGGAGTAGGGCTGGGCTGGGTTCAGTATCCTCAAATGGACCAAGATATCCACTGTTTTCAATATCCCCTGTTACAGATTGGAAAGTTGAGGCTGAGGATAGCAAGGGAACTTGCCCAAGGCTGAACAGCAACCCCTAGCAAAGCCAGATTGAATCTACACCATCAGCTCCTCATTTGGGCTCAGCAGAACACCTGGTGCTCCCAGGGAGAGATGACCAAATCAGGCCCATGGCAGGTCCCACTTGCTCCCCCTCCCTGGCCTAGAAAAACACATCCAGAGGGATTGGAGAGGATGAAGGGTTAGAAAGATCCCTTCCCAGAGGACCTCAGACTCAATTCAGATTGGTGGAGATGTCAACACTTGGCAGCTGCTTGTTCCTCCACAGCCAGCTCTGAGATTCAGTGGGCCACCGAGACCCTTGGGGAGCTGGTGGTCAGAGCAGCTTCTGCCAAGGGCACCTGCGGTACTTGCTGTTGTAGACTCCAGCAGGTAGGGTTGAAAAAGTCTGGAGTCAGACCTGCATTCAAGTCCTATCTCTATTCATGAGTAGTTGTGCATCCTTGGACAAGTCACATGACCCCTCAGAGCCTGATCCTCTGTAAAAAGAGAATAAGGCACCGCCATTCAGTGCGAGGACAATGAGCTAATGCACCCAAGGCACGTATGCCAGCGTCTGGCCTGCCGGCGGCTTCCTGTCCCCCACAGGGAGCTCTGTTACCTCAGACTTTTCTTTTGAATAGTACGATCAAGGCCCAGGGTGGTGGCCCTACCCGCCCTCCCTCGCTAGCTCTGCATGGAGCCCCAGGGTCACCCCATCTATTTTTACGTTTCCTTTCCTCCCTCAGTCCCACCATTTCTATCCTTTTTTATCCACCTCCTCCTTTTTCAGAAATGACACAATTAGAGGGATTTAACGTTATACTGCTGAAATCTTCATTTTCCTGGGTAATTTCCACTATTTCATCAAGGAATAATTAATTGCATTGTCTTTAATCAATTGTTTTACAAATCCAGCAGCGGGAGGAATTCTCCCACCATCTCTGCAGCTGCTCTCCCCTCCTGGGTAAGGTGCCAGCTTATGCCAGCGAGAGAGCTTGGCTGCCAGAGCTGGGGTGGGGGCGACTGTAGCGGAGGGACAAACAGTCTCCCCAGTCCTTCGCATGGTGGGGAGGGGAGCACAGCAGCCATGTGGGGAGCATCAACCTATTGAGGGCAGGCTCTGGGAGAGGCTGTGCTCACCTGTGAGTTCAGGTGCCCCACAGCCTAGACAGGTGGGGAGCAGTGGTCTCATTTAGCGGATGTGGAAGCTGAGACTAGGAGAGGATCACGAAGACCAAGAGATGGAGATTGACTCAGGTCCCTTGGGCTCTGGGACTTGAGAGAGAGGGAAGATAAGATCACGATTGCTGGTGGTGACCAGGAGAAAGGGAAGAGTGACAAGGAGGGACTTCCCCAGGCAGAGGCAGAAAGTGATTGTGGTGATAGCCAGTGCTTCCATAGTACTCACAGAATGCTGGGCCCTGTTCTAAGCACTTTCTAAGCACAATAATCCTGGGAGGTAGCCCTCTTATCCTCAATTTACAGAGAGGAAGCTGAGGCTCAGAGAGGCAGAGCTATGAAGGACAGAAGCAAGCTGAATCAGCCAAGAGCCTGCCAGAAAACTCCAGCTGGTTGGTGGAGGCAGGAGGCAAGGGGATGGGACCACCATGTGGGATTGGGGCCCCAGTGAACAGAGCTCTGGTTGGGAGGAGACGCCCAAGACTTTCCCCCAGGGAGCACCCCAGTACACTTCCCTATGGCCTCAGGTGTGGAAGGGGCCTGAGCTAAGTGAGTTCTGCCACTGACCTGCCATGTGACCTCAAGAAAGCTCCTCTCCCTTTCAATGCCTCAGTGCCCTTTAATGTCGAATGTGCAATTAGAATCCTCTCCTAGCAAGAGATTGTCGGGATCAAAAGCGATCATGGATAGGAAAGGGACTTACTGAGTGAAAGATGTCCCTCTCAACCCCCAGTGAAGATTTGGGGTTCATTGTGACCAATGAACCTGGCAAGGGCTGGTGTAGGAGCCCATTAGCAGTCTGCAGAGGTGGTGCCCTGGGGCCAGCCGAGTGGCTGCAGCCCAGTGTGGGCAGGGGCTGCCGCCGCCAGGGGGCTGTGGGGATAAGTGAGAGCTAAGAGGATTAGAGGGTCCTCATGAGAGGCACGGTGTGATCGGCTCCCACTCACCGCTGCCTCCTGCAGGGCTATCTGGATACCCCGCTACTGGGCCTCAGGGTAGGAAGGAGGCAGAGAGTGGCAGAGGCTAAGAAAGAGCAATGGAGGAGAAAAGAAATCAGAGGACCCCATTCCACTCAATGTCCCCTCTGGCTCTCTCTCCTTTCAGCTCCCTGGACCCATATCCTGAGGCCCAGGAAGAGTGCTTCTGGCCAAGGGCCCAAGCCCTGGAAAAGAACCTAGAAGACTCCTGACCAGCCTGATTTGGTGCTTCATGCCCAGAGTGGGATTGCGGGGGATGAATGGGAGCTGGCATTTGTGGGGCAAGGGGTGCTGCCTCTTTCATCTCATTACATTTTTAAGTAAAAAATCAAGGGGGAGGGGTTCATGGGGGCTGGGTGGGAGGTCCCCTTGATCTCAGGTGTTTGTCTCCACAAAGCCACAGCCTGACTTAAAGGCACAGAGCCTAGAGTGGCTCTGGCACAGCTCCCAACAGCAGCCCCCCAACCCACAAAGCCTCATGCTGACCCTGCTGAGGCCCCAAAGAGAAGGTGACATAGCAGAAAGAAGGCTGGGAGTAAGGGGCTTTGGGCTGGTTTCTCCGTGCATGGCCATAGGTCCTCAAACCCCAGAGCATCCCGGTGATGCCAGGCCTTAGCTGTGCGTGGGTGTTTGCATGCTGGCTCATGGCTCTTAGATCTCCCCTAAGAGGCAGCCCCAGGCAGGGTGGGGAAAGGTTTCCTGTGGGTGGCATGCTTTGAAGCTCCCTGAGCTGCCCCTTGCAGCCTGCCAGGGGTCTGGCCAGTACTGCAATCAGAGATTTATGGCTGAGGTGAGCATTCAGCCTGAAGGCGGGATAGATAAATCAAAGCTGGGAGGCCCAAGCTGAGCCTGGCCTCGGGCTGGCCCTCCCATGCTGCCTTCAAGACTGCCTCACCCACCTGACCTATACCAGGCCCCTGATGGAACCCTGGCCCTCTGCCTTCATTCTTCTTCTCTGTGGGGAGTCTCTGATTTTACAGACACTGGGGCTCTAGAAGCTGCCTGCTTGGGTCAGCACCAGCTCCCGCATAACTGGTTGAGGGAACCTGGGTAAAGGCACAGCTTTCTGGCCCGGTCTCTTCATCTGTAAATGGGGATGATGGTCATACCTGCATGTGGGCCCCTGTGAGGGTTCAGTGGGTTTGCTAAGGTGCTTAGAACACGGATTGGGAGGTAAGTCACTCTTACCTGAGGTCCCAAAGTGGGACTTAGAAACACAAGCATGGCTTCACCAGTGCTCTAGGATGGTGGCTTATGGTGTCCATCTGAGTGCCTGAGGAAGGGGTCAGGGCAGCTCTTCCCCAGAGGCTGCTGTCAATCAGACTTGGGTCTGCTGAACAGCCTCAGAGGGTGGCCAGGGCAGGGCCCACTGGGGAGGTACAGGGAGGTGATCCCGGTGCCAGCCCCTGCAGGCTCAGGGACAGAGCTTGAAGCCTGCCTCCTATCCCCTGCTTTGTACCCCCATTATGGCTCTTCTGGCTGGCTCTATGAAATGGATATTATTATTATCCTTGTTTAAAGACAAGGCACTGAGGCTCAGAGGGGGAAAGTGACTCAACCTAAGCGTGCGCAGCAGAGAAAAGGCAGGCTGAAATTTGAACATGCCTCTCTGCAACCTGAACCTAAGCCTAGGAGTTCAGTGTTTCTCGTGAGTACCCTGGGCCCCACAGCCTGGGACAGGAGCTGGTGAGGGTGGGTGGTCAGCAGGAGCTCACCGAGTGTGAATTCCCTCTGTCTACACTGCCTTAGTGCTGCATAAGGGTCCATAAGATGTTGGGCAGAGGTCTGCAGGGCTGCGTGGGGTAGGATCTGGGGGACCCAGGCCCCAGGTGAGCCCCCAGGTGAGTGCCAAGCCCCACCCTTGGAGAGGCTCTGGAGATAGGCTGGGGCCCTAGGCCTTTTCTCCTAGCAACATGGCCCCAGGGACCCTGGCTGTCTGCCTTAGGTGCCCCCAGGGAGCCCGGCTCAACCACTACCCCCAAGAGGGGGTGTCTGGCTGGCAAGTCCTGATGGGGTGGGGGGGTGGGACAGAGGGATAAAGGCAAAAGTTTCTTCTGAGCACTCAGGAGGGGGAAATGGGGACTCCCCTTTCTGCAATCCAGGTGGAGCTTCTTCAGGGTACCCTGGGGGAGGATGGGCTCTCTGCTTCCTTGCCCACCAGCTCTCCCTTTCTGTGTCTGTTTCCTATCTCTGTTTCTCTCCCTTATCTCCATCTCTCTTTTCCCGCATGACTCTGCCTTTTGGGGGCTGTCTCCCTTCTTTATCTCCATCCTTCTCTCTCTTTTTCCCCTCTCTCCTTCCCCGACTCCCTTCCCCAATTCTCCCTCATTTCTCTCTCTCCTTCCAACGTCTCTCTTTTTATCCTATATGCATTCTCTCATTTCTTTCACATGTCTCTCCCATCTCTCTTCTATACCTCCACCCCTGCCATTTCCTCCATTTTTGTCTTTCTCCACGCACTCCCAGAACTCTCTCCAGCCTTCCATTCTTGAGGCTACCGCACTGTCAGATGTGCTTCCTGCCCCTGTCCTCTCTCCCCCTGGCCAAGGAATGTCGGAATTGGGCATGAGTGTTGGTTCTCTAGCCTAGGTTGGGGGCTCATGCCGTGAATGTTTAGTGAGGTATGCAGGGAAGTCAGTCTGAGCAGGGGAGCCAGGATTCACCTCATGACCTGGAGCTGACTTCTCCCTTTCTGGGGCCTCAGTTTCCCCATCTATTAGATGGGTTTAATGGCCCTAGTGGTTTATGGGCCCTTTAGGCTGCGGCTGGTCACAATGATCGATGAGGAAGAATATCAAGCCAAGGGTGTGGGGTATCTTCTGGAGAAGGAGCTGCACAGGTGTCTAGGCCTCCACCCTCCCCTCCCAGCTGGTGGGCCTCTGGCTGGCATCTCCTCCTGTCAGGAGTGGTGCTGCTTGCAGGATGAGTCAGGGAGGCTTTGGTGCATTTGGGCTGCTTTGACTGCATCACAGCTCCGTCTGGTGGCACCAGGTAGACACTGCTGCTACACTTCGCTCCACCCGCTTGTCTGGGGCATGGGCTTTAGGGCCTCTCTGAGCTCTGTTGAGCAGTTGGTATGTGCCAGGCCACTCTTCAAACTGCTTCTATGCAATCTCATTTTATTCTCACCCTGTCCTATTATTATCTCCACCTCACAGATGAGAAAGTTGAGGCTCAGGGTTTCAGGCAGTCTGACTTGACCACAGCACTTGGGATTCTACCTCTAAATTACCTGCAGCAGATGCCTACGATGCCACTATCAGTGATGAATCATTCTTTGGGGCTATATAAAAAATATTTATTTGCACCTGCTATGAGCAGTGGCCTGCAGAAAAAATTAGAATCAAAGGAACCCATAGAATCCACCTAGACTGACTATGCCATTTTACAGATGGCGAAACTGAGGCCCAGAGAGGGACAGTGACTGACCCAAGGTGACATATGTGAGTATGTAGATGTTGGGGAGAGCTGACCTTCCATACTCAGCCCAGTGTGGTGGCTCCAGGTCACTGTGCCAGCTGGAGCAGTGCTGGGACAGGCAGTCTTCTAGAGTAAGGCCACCATGGGTAGGGCTTAGGGGCACTGCAGAGGAAGTGGTAGGTCCTGGCATCCTGTGCATTTGCAATTCCAAAATTCTAGGAAGCAAGAGCTAGTGCAAAAGCACTGGGGGGTGGGGGGCTGGCAGGAGAGAGATGTCTGGATGCAGACACAGGCCTGGATGGGGCAGGTGGGTGTGTCTGTGTCCATATGCCCACGTGTTGGGGTGTCCCGCAGGTCAGGCCTGATGCAGGCAGGGGAGGGTTAAGAAGGGTGCTAGATACTGAAGTAAGCCCCAAATGCCAGGCCCAGGGACCTGGGCCTATTCATGGCAGCCCCTGGATTTAGGGTACAACCTCTAGCCTTCTTGTCATCCCTCCTACAACTTTTCCAAGCACCCACTCTGTGCCAGACACTGCCTGCCAGGGAATAGGACAGTCCAGTCACCATCCCCATACAGCTTGCAGTCCAGCTTTATGGGCACAAAAGCTCACCTTAGAAAGAGGTGTCTCACATCTCATAGTGTTCCTAGAGGTCAGCAGAATGGGGGAGGGAGATGCAGGGGCTGGGAGTCTGGCCTGGGAGTTCTCTGGGGTGAGGGGAATGTTCTAGAACTTAGTAGGGTGGTAGTTACTCGGAGTACACTTAAGGAGAAGTGCATTGAGCTGTTCACCCAAAATCAGGCACTTTTTGCCAATTTGGGGAGAAAAAGAAAACAAAAAGCAGTCTCCTGCCCTGGGTGGCAGAGAAGGTCGGAAGGGCCTGTAGCTGTGGCCTCTCCTGGATAGAGGGGACCTGGACAGAGAGAAGCGGGGGGAGAATTCTATGGGGGAGCTGCTGATGGGAGTAGATGCTGGGACCCACCTCTAAGCAGGGGGTATGAAAAGACTCACAGGATGAAGCTCAAATATTTTAGGAGACTCGGGGATCCCTGGGTAGCCTATCTCTAGAACTCTCCCCTCCCAGGAGTCAGAAGCATCAGGAAGCCCACTGTGGGCCTGCATCTAGGACACTTGTTAAATTTACAGCTGCCCAGGCCCCCATCTCCTGATCTGCTGTGGGTGGAAGGGAGCCCCCAAACCTCCATGTTCACAGATTTTCCAGGTGACCCTGACTTTGTCAGGCTTCAGACTAGTATTAGGAGATCATAGCCAGAGGTTCTTTCCAACCCTTGGCTTCTGTGGTTCCAGATCCTGAGATTCTCTGGACTGGAAAAGTCCTTTTGGCTGTGGCTCACCACTCCTTTGACCTAGAGAGACCGAGTCCCAGAGACGGGAGTTGCTTGCCCTGGCCTCAAAGCCAGCTCACAGCTAGAGCTGTAACCAGGACGTCTGAGCTGCTGGGCCAGGTTCCCAGCCCTGCAAGGCTGACTTGGTCATGCTGCAGGAATTCCCAGCTGTCAGGGGCCTCAGGGAGAAATGGATGGGGCCTGTCAGCTGTGGGTGGGCCCCACCTACCCTGCAGGTGCCCCAGGTCTCCAGGGTTGGTTGGAGGCCATTAGACTGGTGGCTGCTCAGGGCTCATGCCCACCTGCTGTGTCTGCAGCCCAGAATGGAGCCCCTGGGAGGCACCTGCAGCCACCAGAGGAGGGGGCAGGACACTGGCTCTAGCACTGGTGGTGGGATGCTCTAGCCAGCACTGTCACATGGGGGTGCAACCCCTAAATCCTTGCCCACAGGGCCTCATTAGGTTGCAAGTGGTGCAGGCTAAATAGTCAAGGTTACAGGTCATCAGAGAACACAGTGAAAGTGAGGACAACCACCACCAGCCCAGGTACCTTGGCCCTTTAAAGGGCCCTGGCCCTCTGCCTAAGGGAGTTGCCTGCATCTGGCTTCACCTCTGCGCCCTCTGGCACCCACCCTCCCCTTTCCTCTCCTCCTTTCTCTCACTAACCCTCGTGATTCTGATTCCTTTTCCTGCACGGGGAGCTCTGGCCTGGCCAACTCCCTTTCCATCCTGACCTCATAAGAGACATGCATATCTAGTTTGAACCCCAGTTCTGTCTGGTTCCCTACACATCTTTCCTTCTACCCCCACAACTCCTGAGGTCCGTGACCTTGGACAAGTTGCTAAACCTCTCCGAGTCTCAGTTTAGTTATCTGCAAAAGTGGGTGACAGACCCTGTCTCATGAATAGATTGTGAGGATCTTTAAACCATCTATTGTTGGTTGAGCACTTACCCTGTGCCAGGCACTGTGCATATGTTTTACACGAGTTATCTTAACTGCCAGAAGCAGCTACCACCACCATCCCCATTTTATAGATAAGGAAACTGGGGCTTAGAGAGAGGGTACAGGTTTGTTTCTTGTTGCCCAGCTGGAATTTGGGGCTCCAAGATCTATGTTTTTTGCCAAGTGGTAGGGCACTGGGGGCACAGGGCAGGGCCATGGGTGGGTGTGCAGCCTCATCAAGTAGGGAGGTGTGTGAGGCTGGGGCCTGGGTTCCAAGCATGTATAAAAATTAAGCTCCTGGGTTTGGGAGCCAGGCTCCAGGCCCCTCATCTGCTTAACCATTCGTAGGGGTGGTGCCTCGGGTTGCATCCAGCCTCCCACACGCTTTCCTGCTTCAGCTGAGGTGGAGAATGACTCTGCCTTAAGGAGACACACAGCACATATTGGTGAATTTTACTTTAAATTGGCAGATCTCTTTTGTAATAACTATTATAAATCCCAAGATCTATGCACAAGGGACAAAATGGGCTGTGTACATCACTTTAAGTTCCCACCCAGAACGTACCCCTCATGAGTAACGAATGCATAATAACCTTATCTACAGGTGAAGCAATTGCAGCTCAGAGTGGGGCCTGGGCTTGCCCCAAAATCACACAACCCAGGGTGGCAGAGATTCTGCCCCCGCTCACCCTACATGGGCGGGCCGGTTGGCTCTTCTCCCTCATCACACACCTTCGTTAGCATTCTGGAGTGCACCCACCCAAGTTGATATTATGTGGTTGGGGAGACTCGCATCTGTAGGTCCTAATTCACCCTAATTGACCCTGCAGGGAATCTTCCAAACTCCTGGGTTTTTACAGCTTCTTGGAGTTTTATTTTGGCTCTTGAAAAATAGTGCATTTATGCCAAACACGCAGGGTTATAAATCGATACTACTCCGATTGATTAAGTGCAAAAAGGCCAGTATGCTGAGTGAGTGGCAAGGCCGTTGCACTCCCCTATGTGGCCAGGCCCTGGGCTTGGATGTTCCCCAACAACCCCATCTCAGAGATGAGGTTCAGAAAGGGCTTTGGTGACAAGAGCAGCTGGACTTTATTGGCTGCTTACTGTGTGTTGAGCTCTGTGCTAAGCACTTCACAAGCATTAAACAAAATTGCCCAAGGTCCAGCCTCTACTAAATGTCTGAGCCAAAGGCCAGCTTGGCCAGGAACAAGTAGCTCAGGGCAGATCCGATGAGCCCGTTTTGGTTGTGGTGAGTCTGAGGTTCTTGTGGGATATCTAGGAGGGACAATATGGCTCGGAGGCTTATCAGCTGTTCTACCCTGAACAACTCAGTTAACCTCTCTGCGCCTCAGTTCCTCACCTGCAAAATGAGAATAATAGCAACTACCTCTATGAGGTTGTTGTGTAGGAATTTAATGAGTATATGGGTAGAGTCAATTGACATTCAGGAGGGATTGAACACCTGGGCGTAGAACCTGGTGATGCTGAGTTTAAGAGCATTGCTGCTTAGGAAGAGAGTGCAGCCCAAACAAGAAGGGCTAAAGAGTCTTGTCCTTTGCAGAAATGAATAATGGTGGTGGTGGTAGGGGTGGAGGGTGGGGAGTGCCTGGGAGAGGATTGAGGAGTAGCCAGGAGAAACCCACTGTGACATGGAGTCACAGAGCTGAGAAGGGGACAGGAAGGAAGGACAGTAGTCAGCAGAGCATCGGTGCCTGCCACTAGATTGGAGTAAGAACTGAAACACACTTGCTGGGTGTAGCAACGATGTCACGAGTGACTCAGCAAGAATAGTTCGGGCAGACTTGGGGTGGACTGCAGTGGGCTGAGGAGGCAGAGATGGGGCACACAGGTAAGGCTTCAAGAAAAGCCACCAGGACGGGGAGAAGAAAGACGGGGCCTAGCTGGCGTCATGTGTGGGGCTAACAAGAGATAGGTATGTTTGCAGATGGAAGGGAAGGAGAAAGTGAAGAAAGGAGGAGAGGCAAAGCAGGAGAGGGTGGAGCCCAGCACACAGGGCCATAGTGCTCCCCTGAGGAGGCTGCTGGTCTGTTCTAAGCTGGGTCTTCAGAGAATGACATGGGCTTTTGAAGGCTAGGGTTGGTGCCCAAGACTATGGATGCAGAAAGGCCCCTTGGGGTCCAGGTTAGACAATGAGGGAACCCAGGAGGAAGAAAAGGGGGTGAAATGAGGTCAGAGTGCAGGGGTCAGAAGAGTGAAGCTGGCTCAAGTGGGCAGGAGGGTAGGTCTTGGACAGAGAGGTCACATCTGGGCTGGAGGAAATATCAGGGGTAAGGACAATGCCCAAAGTGAAATGGCTTAGAGAAGCAGAGGAGGGAGAGGGTTGTTGGTGATGAGGGACCCCGGAACCAAGAGGCAGAAGTTTGATGGGCCATAGGGGTGCTGGGAACTCCTAGGGTGATGGCAGGACTTGGATCTGGGAGGGGTCTGAGTCTTAATAGTTGGGGAGAGAGCTAATGGTGCACTGAGCCTCAGCAAGGAAGAATTTAGATCTAGAGATCTTAGGAACACTTACCTCGCCTGTGGAGCGTTTCGGGCCCTGCTGGCACAGGTGCTGGAGGGTACCAGCTAACAGGGTAGCCCTACCTGGAGGCGTTATGCCTTGGCTCCCTGCGGGGTGGAGCTCTGGCGCCCTCTTGTGGCCACAGCCCTCTACACCGCCCCTCGCAGGGATTAGAATCCTCAAAGTTCCGTGGTTAGTGGAGGGAGCCGTGGGACCCCACCTTGATTGTGCGGAAGAGGTACCTGAGGCCCTGAAAGTGCCACAGCTTGTCCCAGGCCACACTGTGAGTTGAGGTGGTCCTGGCCTCCAGCCTGGCGACCTCACCTTACGGGGGATGGGAGGTGGGGTCGGGCCCTTCCCTCCTCGTTTTCCCAGGCCACCTTCCCAGAGTCTTCCGCTTCCTTGGAGGACACCCCAGGGCAGCCTGGGCCTAACATGCTCTCTAGCTCGTGGGCAGGCCCTGGAGACTACGGGCTGGTGTAAATGGGTGTTTGGCGGCACTACCAGGCCCAGGCACTCGCCAGCTGGCAGCCTACAAGTCTGCCCCCCACTTTAGGCCGTTCTTCCCAGTGGGGCCCCATAGGCTGGCCCCTGCAGGCCTGAGTGTCTTAGGCTCAGGTGCTGAATGATGGTGCGGGATGCACACCAAACCAGAGCCTCAGAAAACAGGTCCTGACCTTTCCTGGTAGGCTCAGGCTGAGTTGGGCTGTGGCAAGGGGGTGTGGATGAAACTCCTGAGTGAAGATGGACCAACTCCGGGTCTCCTTTGTGATTCTTTATCCCTCTGGGCCTCAGGTGACAAAGAGGGTGCAGTGTGTGTGTGTGTGTGTGTGTGTGTGCGCGCTTCTCCACTTGACTATGTCCACCTACAGGAATTTATACTTCATTCATTCATCAAACATAATTCACATGTGTCCCAGGTTCACTGGTAGAGACAGGCCGGAGAACAGAGAGATGTAGAGCAGGGTAGTAGGAAGATGGTGGAGCCTGGAGGAAGGGCCACCTGTAGGGTCAGGAAGGCTTGGGCCATCCACATTGAGAGGCAGGTGTGGTATGGCCACGGCAAGCCAGGCACATTGCAATGGCCTCCCTCCAGTACCTCATTAGTCCTTCATGATGAAGGCCCTTAGCAACCTTGTTTCCCAGGTGAGGAAAGAGCTCAGAGAGACGGCATGACTTGTCCAAGAGCACGAAGTCACTAAATAGCCCACCCAGGTTTCAGATCTAGATCTGGCCCATCCCGAGTTTGTGTTTAAACTGCTCTGCTCCTCGGGTCTCAGTGAGGTGAGCAGGCAAGTCCCGGGGACCGGGAGTGGGAATGAACAGGTCAGATTTGAGTTCTGGAAAGATCCTCTTGACAGTTTTTGGTGTGTGTGTGTGCATGTGCACACACTGCTGGAATAGTGTGCAGAGCAGGGAGACTGGTGACAAGGACTTAGCAGCCATCCAGAGAGGGGACGATGGTGGCCTGGATTCGGGTGGGATGGCGGAGTTGAGAGAGGGATAGATTCTGAGCAGGAGGGAGGCAGCAAATGTCTGGCTTGGGAATCTGGGTGGTTGAAGGGGGCATTCTCTGAGGTGGGAGAAAGAGGGGAGAGAAGGGAGAGGATGCAGAGAGGGGAGGCAGTGAGGTCGTCTTTGGACCTGGCAAGTGGAGCAGGGATCCTGCTCGCTGGGGATCCTGTGTCCTTTGAGCTTCTGTGCACACACACTCATCCTCCTTCAGTGTGTCTGGGCCAGCACCCAGCCTGGCACTGAGGAAGAAAAGTCAGAAAGGGTCTGGAGGGCACTGGCTGCATCCTGCCTGGGCCTGAGCCCCACCCTGATCAACACAGCTCCTGATTACCTTCAGGTCTTGGTTTCCAGGGTCCCTGGGGGCTATGGGGAGATGGGGGTCTTGAACATCATCCTAGCAGAGACTTGGCTCCAGGTAAGCTCCCCAAGGGGCAAGAGCAGCCAGTGCTGGGCATGGTAGGCCAAGCCTCCTGAGGTGGGTAGATGCCCACCTTCCTCTCATCCTTGTGCCACTTGCTTACTTGTAGTCAATGTAGGTCCCCTTCCTGTACCCTAAAGACCCTGCTGACATCAACTTGGGATCACTCTGGCTAGGTGGTAAGTTGCTGGCACCTCAATTTCTCCCCTCTGAGATACCACACCAGCTTTTCAGAGGGCTGAGCCCAGAGCTGGCAACACCCCACTTTCTCAGTATCCGGATCATAGCACTGCAGAGAAGATCCCATCTGATTCTCTGGGCCATCCCAGCCCCCTGGAGCCTTGGTTTCCTCATCTGTACAGTGGGGTCAGAAAGCCCTGACCTGGCAGAGCCTTGGTCTTTATGACAAGGAAGGGGCACATTCCTTGAAAATGGGGGCTCTTCTCTTTTTATCAGGGTCCCTCCCTGCAGCATGGGGGCTGTTTGTTAGAGGGCCCTGTGGGCCCCTCCTCTGAAGCCCCACACTGCAGGCTGCCAGCAGCTCTTCCAGGCTAGTAAATTATTCTGTAGTGACTGTGGAGGGTGGATTAATGAGCAATTGACTGTGGGCTGTGATGGGTGCTAGCCCCTGGCCCCCACCTCAGTGCCCAGCGCTCTGGAAATACCAGCAAGCCCAGGCTTCTCTCTTTGGGCTGAGTTGTAAGTACCGGCCGGGGACTGTGCAGGATGGGGCACTTGCTTGTGCCATGCAGGGCCTACTGTCCTGTCTCACATCCTAGAGCCCACTCTACTGACTAGCTGGGAAGGAAGGGGTGAGTGGTGGCCCTACATACAGGATCAAAGCTGAGACTTTGACCCCAGACCTCTCCCAGGCCACCTCAGCTCTCTGCTCTAAAGAATGGCTGAATTGGTTTCCCGACATTACTGGGTATCTAAAACAGCAATAAAGGTGCTGAGCCTTTGCTTGCCATAGCCAGCTCCACTTCCAGAGGGTCGTGGGCCTGGGAGTCTGGTCCTATTCACGTGGCAAGGCAGGGCAGGGGGACATGCTACCCCCATAGGCTGGTGCACTGTGGACATCATAGTTGAGGCTTCTGTGTGCCACACCCCATGTCACAGATGGGGATCAAGGGCCAGCACTGGCTTGGAAGAATGGCTCTGTCACTTCTCTGGGCCTCAGTTTCCTCTCTGTAAAGTGGGGAGTGATGATGACACCCACCTTGGAAGGTTGTTGCAGTTTCAGATACACTAGCTGCCAGGCCAGGAGGACGTGCCCATGAGTAAGCACCATTTAGCAGATTGGTCCCTGGTATTTCACACCTTCTGGCATGCCTGCCTGCTCAGACCTTACCAGGTGGGGAGCTCACCTGACTACACTCCAGGACCTCGCTGGGAATCTGGTGAATCTGGTGAGATGATGATGTGTGTGTGTGTGTGTGTGTGTGTGGCGGGGGGGTGGGGGGGTATAGGGGTCCAGAAGCAGGAGCAGGCCAAGGCCATGTGCTCTCAGCAAGTCTGGCTCCTTGTGAGGGAGGCTGGGCAGGTGGCTGCTGTGATGGCAGAGTTCTTGCCACTTGGTCTCTAGCTTCTGGCAGGAGCTGCCCAGCCATGACAGAGGGGAGCGTCAGGGAGTGGGCTCCTTGGAGCTCCAGGAAGACACCCACTCTCATATGTAGGTACCCCCCACATCTGCACAGCAGCGCCTTGCAGCACCCTCTTCCATAAGCTCACCCTTACTTTTACAACCTGCCCCCCAGAGGCAACTGCCCACACCTATCACCCAGCCCCACAACACCCCTGAACATTCCCAAGAGCATATGGCTTTACAGTCATGCACATGTGCCATCCACACTCACACACATGCCCATGGCCACTCACGCATCACCCAGGTACCCACTCTGCACATGCCTGTCAGTCTGTACACACACACCCCACACCCCTCCGCAGGGAGAGCACTCGTGCATGCACAGAAACACCTCCGAACCTCAACCCCGGAACCTCAACCCGACTATTCCCGGGCAGCTGGGGCAGGAGGCGGGCAGAAAAGGGGTGGAGAGGGCTGTGCTGCCCCTGGGAGCTCTCATCCCAGTACCTTCACTCTGGATGGGCACTGGCAAACTGGCAGACAGCTCGTTTCCCCTCCCCCAGCATATCCATGGCCCTCAGACTGGACCAGCCCTCACCTTTGTCCTACCAGGCAGCGTGGATGTAGCACCAGAAAGGTGCCTCCTAATGCCAGACGCACCAAGGAGGCCTGGGGATGAGGGCCTTGTGGCCTCATCAGCTATGTGATCTTGGGCCAGTGACCCCCACTTGCTGAGCATTTCTCATGTGTAAAATGTAAGCAGTAATTGTTTCCGCCACCGCTAGGGAAAATACAGGAAGATGTTGCAGGTGAAGTCCACACGGGAGCTGACTGGGTGTGGGTGCGCTTCTGCCTCACCCCACAGTAAGGAGGCTCATGTTCTGAGAGGCAAAGGGACGCCACCTGCCCATGGGACAAAGCACCTCAGATGCACAGTAAGTGCTCAGCACACGTCCTTTCTCTTCCATTCTCTTGTGAGAGCAGACCTGGACTCAAACCTCCACCCCTTGGTCCAGTGCTCCTGGCCCTGCTCTGAGTTGCTCCTCTATAGGATGCAACCCCTAGGATGGTGGGGTAGGTGGATGCCAGTCTCCATCTGCCTTTGTCTTTCTAGTCCCCCAGTCTCCACCTGTGTGTCCCCACTCCACCTTAACACACATACGCACACATGCACCTATACATATATACCTCCTCCAACACCGCAGGAGACAATTCCCCAAACCCTTCAGGGACAGCCTCTCATTTGCCATAGGTTAACACCCTATTTCACAGATGGGGCAAATGGGACTCAGGTTTAATGACTCAGTTAAATGACTTACCCAGGGTCATTTAACTACACAGACCTATGACTTCCCTTCCATCTGACTTCCTCATCTATCATCCTGCACACCTTTCTCCCCAAGGACTGGGGCCACTGCATAAAATTTCCTGACATCCAGCTGTGTCTCCCTCCCAGGGCTGTGTCCTGGGCTAACACATTCACGCCTTCCTTCGCAGTCTCTGCCCCAACACAGAAGCAGAGGCATCCTTGCTCTCCACAGTCTATCCCTGGTCTAGCTCTCTCCCTACTTCTAGCTTCTGTTCCTCCCAGCACCCCTCCTCCCTGTCCTAGGAGGGTCTTTGAACCCAGGCAAACCCCTCAGTGATTCCCACTGCCTTCAGGATCAAGTCTAAACCCCTTGACCCCTTTGCTCACTGCACTCCCAAACCTGGACATGGCCCACATGTACTGCCTCTAGTCCAGTGCATCCCAATGTGGTAGCCACCAACCACAAGTGGCAATTTAAATTGAATTAAAATGAAATGACATGAAAAGTTTCATTTCTCACTCCCACTGGCGACATTTTAAGTGTTCGGTAACCATAGGTGCCTGCTAGCTGTTGTATGGGGCAGTGCAAATTTAGAATTTTTCGTCATCACCGGAAGTTCTAATGGGCAGTGCTGCTCTAGACCTTGGTTCATGCCCTTCTTTCTGCCTGAATACCATTCCCGCCATATCTTAATGTCAAAATCCATCCTCTCAAGCCCAGCCCTTGCTTCACTTCTACCAGGAAACCCTCCCTCCCCTCTAGTCAGGACTGTTCCCTCCCTTCTTCCCCTGGTCCTCCTTGGCTCCACTCTCCCTTCCTTCTCTGCTGACTTCACACTATCTCTGTCCCCCTGGAAGAGCCAGGGCCCTCTACACCCTGTTCATGTACCTTATTTTATGGGACATGACCTCCACGAAAGGGGTGACCATGACAGACCCATTTCAGCCACCCCAGCACAGGGCCAGTTACAGAGGCATCCATGACTGTTCACTGTCCACTGAGTGACCAGCTGAATGAATGCCTACTGCCCAGTGCAACCCAGAGCACTCATTCAAGCACTCTGTCACCCCTGCTTGCATGCCTCCAGTTCTTAGGAGCTCACTCCCTCATGAAGAGTTCATTTCCATCTTCAGATGGCTCTGTCTGTCCAACAGTCTGACTTTACAGTGAGGTGGAAGCCACCTCTCAGGAGCCACCTCCAGAGGGCCTGTCTCTACCTACATGAGCCACACAGAACAGACCTGCTCTCTTTCTCTGCAACTTCCATTGGCTGAAACCCCCATAGCTCTGTGCTCTGGGCCGAGGATGGAGATCTGGCTCACCTGCCTGGTGATCCCCCTGCCTGGCTCACCGTAGCCCTGCCCAGTGGCTTCTTTGCTGTTTCTTGCATGCATCATCCTCAGTTACCCACTCTACACCTTTGCATGGCCTGTTCCTTGTGTCCCCAGCCCTCAGCCGGCTCCTCGCATCTATTGGATCTTTGCACAAACATTACCTTTTCAGCGGAACTCACAGGCCCATCCCTTGTTCTTTCGAGTCCTCCTGCTTAGTTCCTTCACTTAGCACTCCCTCATCTCGCCCTAGTCTTTATTCTGTAGTCTTTGTGTGCTCCCTGCCCCTAACCACCTACTGGGATGGAGGGCCTATGGGAGCAGGGACTTCATCTTTCATTCTGGAGGCTCCAATGGGGCCTTTTGCACAGGGGGCTTAATGACAGTGTCCCTGTCTCTATCTCCTCAGGGCTGTGCTGAGTCTCTGGGTCCAACCCTGGGACGTGACTGGTCTTTTCCCACGAGCCTCTGAGGTGGAAGTAGGCAGGGCTAGAAAGCTGATCTGCCATGGCTCAAGCCCAATTCTTAGTTTTCCCCAGAATATAGGCTCTGTCTCTCAAATCTTTCTCATTCTCACATAAATATAGGATTTCGCTCATCCACAGCCCCTTTCAAGATCTGCAGGGGAAAGGAAATTTATACATTATGAGTAGCTACCCTGTGCCCGGGAGTTCATTTGCTCTTCCTAACAACCCTGTGGGGCAGAACCAGGGCCCCCACTTTACAGATGAGGAACCCGAGGTTCAGAGAGACTGATGTCCAAGGACACACAGCTGGAAAGTATCAGTCTAGGACTGGACTTCCATGCTGGGCAACCCCACGATTCTGGAAGCTGGAACTGGATGGGTTCTGTGAAAGTTGAAGTCAGCTTGTTCTGTAAAGCTGGAAATAGGTTTCGGCTTCCCAGAGGAAGATACCGCATCACCCAGAGCTGTCCCTGAGCCCTAATCCTAAAATAGTGAGTTCCCCGATGTAAGGATGGCAACAATGTGAAAAGCAAATTATCGCAAAGCCTGCTGCTGTTTACAAGGTGTTGTTTCTCGTCTTGGTAGGCTCATTTGCTTCCTGGCAACTCTGGGAGGCAGGAATCGTTTTCAGGCCCATTTACTCGTGAGGAAAAGAAGACTCAGAGAAGTTGGAGGAACCCTTTTGGACCAAGTGAGACATGCAGCTGAAGTAGCCATCACAACGGTTCTGATGTGTCAGCTGCTTGCAGCACTGTAGCCAACACTGGGATGAGGGCATTATGTACATCATTTCACTTAATGATTACACCCACCCAAGGAAATTAAGTGCCATGATCATCACCATTCTCCAGACGACAAAACAGACTCAGAGAGGTTAAGTAACTGGCCCCAAATCACACAGCTAGTCACTGACAGACAGCACAACACCCCCATGTCGTACTGTGAGCCCCAGAGAGAAATTTCCAGTCCATCAGCTGCTTCTTCATAGATGAGGCAAACATGAACCTCTTTCTCCTCAGGAGCCCCAGTCCTCTTTCCAGGGCCATTGGGGAGACACCCCCATCCTCGTAGGCCTTAAGCAGAAGGGAAAGTCTCCCCTGCAAATCCTCTGATTGTATGGAGAACAAAGAACATGGGGTGCTCATCTCCGGCCCTCACATGCACAATGACTCACCCTTTAAAGGGGGTCTTTGGTTGGAGAGCCTTCAACAAGCTTCTGTATTTGATGTGCCACCCACTTCTAAGGAGACATTTCAGAATTTGGGAAAAGCTGCTGGCACACCGGTATTTCATCGCAGCAGAAAATGGAAACAATCTTAAGACTGTGAACCAGGGAGCGGCGGGGCAGGGAAAGGGCTCAGAGCAAAAGGGAGATGCTCGCCAAGTCTTAAGTGTACCGCGGAGAAAACAGAGCATGTTCCAAAGTGCAGGGAAGCCAAGGACAAAAGGGATTTACCAGAGTGCCTTAAGTGCGTGTGGTGAGACAGGGCTGTGTGGTTTTGCTTTTTTGTTGTTTTTTTTTCAATTTATTTAACAAGTATTAATGTTATAGTGTGTGTGTGCACGCGTGGGAGGAAATACAGAGAGAGAGAGTGGGAGGGAGAGAGAGAGCAAGGGTGGGGGGAAGAGAGAGAGAGAGAGAGAGAGAGAGAGAGAGAGAGAGAGAGAGAGAGAGAGAGAGAGCGCGAGCGCGCGTGCGAGAGAGAGTCAGTCCAGTCTTCATTTGGTGTAACTAAAACTGCTTCCTGGTGCAAAGGAGAACCAAGTGAGCCACTCTGGTGATGGTACAGGTTCTCCCCTCTGTTGGATCCTGCCAGGCAGACATTTAATTTCCTAATGCTGCTCTTCTCTGAGGAACGTGGATGTCTCAGTTAAACATGAGGTACCAGGCTCTCCAGAACCTTTCCGCAGCACTTGCTGTCCTACTTGATGTCAGGCTTGGTGGTGGGGTGTCCCGGCAGTTCTCTCCACATACGTCCTCTCCAAAGTGCAGAACTCTTTTTAACTGAAATTTCTTTCACAGGATCTTCCATGCAGGCTAGGAAGGTGGGGTGTGGGCATGGCACTTTAGCTGGCAGTTGTCCAAGTTTATGTGAAGGAAATGCAGTTTATTTGATGGCTTGACCAGGGAGTTTAATTATAATTTGGGCATCCCAGACCAGGAGGCCCCTTCCAAGTCAGGCTGGGCCTCCAGTATCCTATGGCCTGGGGAACCCAGAAGGGCCAGAAACTAAGGCAGGAACCCAGAGCAGCCCTGCCCTTCCCTCCCCAGATCCTGCTCCTGGGTCTCTTGAGGCCCTAGTTGCAGAACTTCCTTAGCTGGGGCATCTGTTCCAAAGGCTGGCAAGAAATCCTCAGGGAGAAACCAGTGTATCAAGAGGGCATCTTGGCTGGGCTCGTGCAGTCCCAGCCCTGGACAGATCCATAGCTTGGAGAAGTTGGAATACCCTTTAGCACAGAGGCGTCCTGCCTTATTTGTGGGGGCTGATCCTGGGGGCTCCTGGAGAGGGAAGCCTGGGAATGAGTCTCTGGGATGGAGCAGGTAGAGGTAAGCAAAGAGGGATAGAGGATGCCCTATGTCCTATCCCTATTTTAAGGAGGGGCCATGTGAGGCTTGGAATGAGACTTGTCCAAGGTCATCTAGTCTGCCACAGAGCCAGGATTATTACCCAAGATGTTAGGTTTCCCATGGTCGGGGATGTGGACATCCACCAAGCTGGTCCTGATGTCTGAATGACTTCTTTTTCCCTTCAAAAGACTTCATCCATTTACTGAGCACTCACTACATGCCAGGTGCCATGTCTCTCCTGCATTCTCTCATTTATGCCCACAACAATTCCATTGGGAAAGAGCTGTGAGCACCTTCATTTTTTAGAGGTGGACTCTGAAAATCAGAGGGGAGAAGACTTGCCCAGGACATAACAGAGTTACAGTCAGGATTTCAGCTCAAGTCTGTCTTTGTGGTTGCTGAAGCCTGTGCTCTCATTCATGACAAAATACTGGGTCTCTTGTGCCAGGTCGTGTCCTGACAACCAGGTCTGATGAGCAGGTGCCTTTTCTTCCCTGCTCCAGTGTCATGTTTCAGCCTTGGTAACCTCCAGACCCATTTCAGGGTGGGCAGGCTCCTTGCTGGCTGCCTGGCTGGATTTCTATTGCACCAGCGCTCCCTGCTGGCCAGGACCACTTCTGTTTTGTCTCTGCCCCTAGCAGCACCACCACCCAATTTGCCCCTCCAAGCCCTGCCCCCTCCCTACCATCCCTTAGGGTCTGCAGAGCAGCAGCTGCTTTGGCACAGCCGGACCCTCCCCTTGTACCCACAAATCCAAAAATTCTCAGGACAGAATTGCCCTTCTCCTGGGCTTGGTTTCTCCAGGCTGGGCCCAGCAACTGCCCTTCCATGGACCACAGGACCCCCATCCTCTCCCTCCTGACGTCACTGCCACAGCTTGGTCTCAGGCCTGGTGTCCAGATCTCTTCTGAGAAAAGAGACCAGAAGGTCCAGCACTGGCCGGAGTGCCCCTAATGAGGCTGGCTGACAGAAGGAGAGCTGAGTAGACAGCCTGGTTGGGGAGGGGAGGTTTCCGTTAGCCTCCTCCCTTCTGCTGCCTGGGCACAGAAGGCTGTCCTGGGCCCTGGTGGGCAGGTAAAAAAAGAGTGAAGAGATGCTAATATGGACACTCAGGTGGCCCCAAAGACTCTCAGAAGCTTTCTATCTGACTCACCTCCCTGTCCTCCCTTTGGGTCTGCATCCCATAGGCCCAGGGCCCACGGAAGGGGTGATGGAGACTAGAAGGAGGGGTAGCTCAGGGCCTCTTCCTGGCTGCCTCCACCAACTGCTGACTGAATCCTTCCCGCTTTTGAACAGGACAAGCTGGGAAGTTGGAGGCAGACATTCTGGGTACTTTCTGCACTCTGCCAGTAACTCACCTTGTGACTATCCCCTCCCTGGGTCTCTTTTTCCTGAGCTGTAAAGTGGGGGCAGTAGAACTGCTTCTTGGGTGAAGGGTCCGGCAGAGGGCTTGGCACAATGCTGGCATCAGTACTCGTCTGTGCAGTGCACAGAGGGCCTTTAGGTCAGTGGCCTTGACTGTGAGCAGTGGAGTCCCTGCTCATCTCCAGGCTGCCTTCTCTTCCTCCCTGTAGGGGCAACCCTGAAGGGGGAGGTTCCCACTATCTACCCTTCCTACGCTAACAAGCTCCCTGCAGCCTGAGATGCATATGTGGGTGGCCATGCTCTATCCTCTGGGCCGGGCTCAAGCCATGCAGGCTTCCTGAAGGCAGCTCGAAGTGGGGAAAACTCAGGGAAGGCAGGTCTGGTTCCAGTCCTGGTTCTACCATGTCCTTACCATGGAACTCTGGGAAAACTATTTCCCTGTCCAGTTTTCTCTTCTGGAAAATGGGAGAAATGGCATCTGCATCTTAAAGGAGCTACAGAGAAGGTGCAGGTCACAGTAAGTGCCTCATGTCTGGACCCACCACTCAGTTGGGTTGCATTTCACAGCCACCTCACCTCTGCATCTCCAGCTCCTCTGAGCTACTATCTCTCAAAAGCATCTCCTCCCTCTCCTCTCTGTGGCTGCCCACTCCCACCCCACTGCACAAACCAGAACTCCAGAGGGCACTTCTTTGACTCCCTTCCCCAGACTGTCTCCCTGCCCTGGCTCTGCCCCAGGATTTTCGTCCTTACACACTCCTTCTCTGATTACCTGCTGGCACTATGCTAGTCCATGCCACCATCACCTGGACTGGTACAGGTGCCTCCTGGCAGGTCCCACATTCATTGACTCCCTCCCAACAACCATTACCTCAGATGGCAGCCAGCGACATTTACCAGACATACACGTTGTTCCCTTGCTGAAAATCCTGCAGTGGCTGTCTGGTGCTTTTAGGATAAAGATAAATGCCTTAGCCAGAGGCCCTGCATCATCTGGGCTTTTTGACCTTCCCGCTGGATCTCAGGCCACCTTCTCTCACTCTGAGCTCCAGCCATCCTGGACTTACTCTGCTGGGCTTTGCACAAGCCATTTTGAATTTGTAATGTTCTCATCACCTAGTTGCTGCCTTTCCACTCTCCAGATTGCAGCCCAGACGTGCCTCTTCAAAGAGGCTATCCTGGTCCCTGGGCCAGGTTAAATGCCTTTGCCACGAGCTTCCACCAGCCGGAGGCCTCCTCTTTGGGCCCTTTTATTGGCTTATCATTAAATATAGCTCTGGATGATCAGGTGGAGTCCCTTCTACCCCAAAGACTGCAAGCTCCCTAAGGGCAGAGCCGTGTCTGTGTTTGCTTGCCACAGTGTTCCTAGTCTCTAGCACAGAATCCGGAATAAAGTAGATGCTAGATAAATGAGATCAGGGATCCTGGAACCTTCTGTGACTCTCGGTCTGTGTTCTGAGTTTTACACACGATGATGCTCAGACTGATTGTTAGTTAATGAGCTCACACTGTGGTGGAAAGAAACTTCTGAGATTTGAGAGTCTTAAGTTCTGGTCTTGGTTCTGCTGTGTGACCCTGGGCAAATTGTTGCCCTTTCTGAGTCTGTTTCCCACTATAACATGAGGGGCATGTGTTATGAGAGGTCAAAGCAGTCCCTTCCACAGAACTGGTCCTTCTTGGAGGAGATAGGGCCTGTGCAGGGCCTGAGGGAAGGGCAGGATTGAGTGAGGTGGAGTGGGAAAGGCATTCCATGTGGGAAGCATAGCATGAGCACAGATGGAAATGAACAGAGCCTGTGAATCACATGTGTGGCTGGACAGAGAGTAGGGGATGGAGCCCAGGAGGAGGCAGGAGCATAAAGAGAAGAAAGAATGGGGAGCAGGGACCGGTTCCCCCTCCCAAAGTCATCTGGTGCCCCGACTGAGTAGGATCAGAGGTCCCTTCCCTGAGAACTCTGGCCCAACTTTAAGGCGCCTTAATTGCAGGGCTCCTTAATTACCCACCCCGCCCAATGCCTCCTGCCTCTGGCATGATGGGTTAATTTCCTGCTCCCCGGAGCTGCCCTGTTAGTAGTCTTGCCTTTCTGTAACCGACAGCTCCCTCATCAGATAGCAGCAAGGATGAGTCCTCTGGGGGAATCAGAGGCTCCTGCCTGCCGCCCTCCATTGCTGGGAAGATGTCATCACCGTCCAGGAACGCCAAGCCCAGACCCCCTCTCCGTTCCTCGCGGCTCTATCTAGTCTGGGATCTTGTGTCTGGCTCTGCCATCTCCTGCCCTGTGCTCCCTCTGCCCTGCAAACTGTCCCCCAGAGCTGGCTTCTTGGATGGTTTGGGTCTAAAGTGCCATCAGGCTTGGTGACTAGAGCCCCTTTGGCCAGGGTTAGAACCCAGGCTACTGGGCTGAGGTTGGGATGGGTGCTGGGATCTTGGCTAGGGATGGGCTGAAAGGCTGGGGTGCAAGTGCAGAATGCAGCAGGCTGAGTTTGCAGAGCAAAGGCTGAGATGGGCTGGAGCTTGCTGCCAGAAAGAACCAGGATCCTGGAAGCAGTGAAGACTGGGGAGCAGGGAATGAAGTCTTACCCTGAACACTCAGGCCTGCTCAGGAGGCCCGGTGTCCAAACAGAGGGGAGAGACTGGGGCAGGTGAGACCAGCCAGGTGTGAGGTCTCCCCCTTCCTCCCTATGCTTCAGCCACACTGGCCTCCTTTTCGTTTTACCATAATTCCAAGTTCATTCCTGCCTCAGGGCTTTTTCACTTGCCCTTCCCTCTACCTGGAGCCCTCTTCACGCTGCTCTTTGCAGGACTGGTTTCTTTGCCTCTTTCAGATCTTGGCTCACACATTTCCTCAGAGAGGCTTTCTCAGACCACCCCACCTCCAGTCATTCTCTATTGTGTCACCCAGTTTATTCTTCATTGCATGTGTAACTATCTGAAGTGATTTCCTTCACTTCTTTATCTGTTTCTTATCTGTCTTCCCCGCTAGATTACACATTCCACCAGAGCAGGGACTGTGTGTCTAGTTTTCAGTGTCTCTCCAGGTTCTAACCCATTGGTCTGGCACATACATATCTGTGCTCTACAAATATTAGTGTCCCATGTTCTGGCCTTAAAAGTCAAGATAATTTGCCTTTTTCTAAATATGTAGGAGGTTTCCCGTCTCTATGCTTTTGCATATGCCATTCTTTCTGCATGAAATATCTTTCCCTCGGCTTTTACCTGAAAAAAATGGCTTTAACACCTAGCTCAAATGGACAATGGAGGAGGTTCACCTGAGTTCTCCCATAAGTGAAGTTTTATTATAAAGACAAACCTCTGTCAATTCGGTGCATATTCCTATTGTCAAGGAGTTTATTACCTATTAAATTAGCCTATTTGTCAGTAGACAACTGCCGTTAGGAAACTCTTTCTTCTTTTGTGAGAGGTGGCATGCCTCCTGACTGCCAACTCTATGAAGTCGCAACCTCCTAAAAGAGGAGAATTAGGAGATGTGAGGGGTGGGGATCAGAGACACAAGAACTGAGTGGACCCCAGTTGCCGCAGGAGGTGGCCGGCCCCACAGGTAACAAGCTCCCTGCCCTTGGAGGTATGCTTTGCCAGGTGTCTTGCTTCCCCTACCTAGCCCTCAGCGTTTCTCTAGAAAGAAAAGTATACCTTTCCCCTGTGTCCCACTCCTGCTGGATTTAGCAAATAACCCTGTGGGGAAATTTCTATTGGGTCTAATTTCAGTGCATCGTTTTGCAGGTTTAACTCTTTTCTTCAGACTCTGTCCTTAAACAAAGACAGGTCAGGTTCATAGTTTTGAAAACAAACATCTGTTCATTTATTCATTCATTCATTTCCTAAGCACTCACTGTGTGCTGATTCTTGGTTGAGCCCTGAGGTTACAGACAAGAAGGCACAAGTTCAGTCCTGGAGTAAGTCCCCAAATAGTTGGAAGGTAGGGCTGGGCAGACAGCTCCCAGACAGTTAGAGTACAGCTGGTCAGTGCTAAGACTGGTAAGCAGGTGACAGTTGGGGCTCAGAGGGGATACTGGGCAGCTTTCACTGAGTTGCATCCAGAAGGATGAGAGGATATTGAACACACAAGAATCAGGGGAGAGAGAAAGGGAAAGTGCATTTCAGGCAGAGCCAGACACAGAGAGGAAAATGGCATATTTACTGTATTAAAAGCTAGTTCAGTTTGTCTGAATATACATAATTCAGGGGATATAATAACAATAATAGTAATAGCAGTAGTTAATATTTATTGAGTATACACTATACATACAATGCTTTATGTGTCTTATTTAATGCCCAAGCAGTCTTGATTTTACAGGTGGTAAAACTGAGGCCCAGAAATTGGAAAGGCCTGTGATCGGGAGGTTGTCAGGGGTTACATCTGCCCTAGCTCCTGTGCAGGTCAGACCTTGCTTTGTGGCTGTTAGGTGTGAGGCTAGGGGTTTGATTTCAGGCTTTGCTGTCATTGTCATTGCACATTAATATACACTTTATTTTTAAAAACATACTTAGTGGCAGCATCTGAGAGACCCCAAGTGTCTGTACTGGGAGGGACCTCATAATTACTGGCCATGACCCCACTGTTCAGAGATGACAGGACAGAGCTTTGGCCAGAATCTATCCTCCGGGCTGCCCACCATGCCAGCTCCATGCCCGTTGTAGTCTGGGCCCCTCACACATTCTCTCATGAAAGTCTCAGCACAGCCTTGTAGGAGACATGGACCCTTTTTATAGACTCAGAAACCAAGGCCCACACTTAAGTTACTGAGTTAGACCCTGACATACTAAGACACTGGGATGGAATTGAGGTCTCTCTGGTTCCAAAGTCCTAGCACTTACATGTGCACAGCCCTTGAAAGTTTACAAAGCCCTTCCTAATATCTTAGTTTATTCATTCTTTCATTCAACAAATATTTGTTGGGCCCATAGTATACTTCATGCATTTTCCTGGGTATTGGGGAAAGAGCGCTGAGCAGATAGATGAATCTTTGACCTCACAGAGCTTATGGCCTCCTGGAGGAACAGATGTTATTGGTATAATTCATCAATAAATATATCCTTACACATTGAGTTAAGTCTTGTCCATGAAAGAAAGGATGCTATGGATGCATAACACCTCAGTAAGGCTAGAAGAATGAGTATTGTCCCTGTTTTCTAGATGATGAAAATGAGACCCACCCAGAAAAGTTTAATAATTTTCTCAAGGTCACACACATTAAGGTTAAGTCAAGTGGTAGAGCTGGGCCTCCAGTCTGGGGAAGGTCACTTCTACTTTAGTGTGGATTCCATTACCATACAAAACCCACAAAAGAAAGCAACTCACCAGACTTCTCCTGCTTCCTACCTGCACGCATGCGCCTAGAGGTGATGGTGCCAGAGCAGCTCCTGAGCCTGTCATTCCTGCAATGGAGGCTCATCTGGGTCTCTCTGCTTCCTGTCTCATCATCTTGCTTCTGCACAGAGTCTGTGAACTCCCTGATGCCTGTTCAATAAATTTATTTTCTGCATAAGTCAACTAGAGTTTCTTTCTGTTGCAGACAAGAACACTGATTAGTACAGATATTGGTGTCATAATTGCAATGCAGGCAGAGACCTTGAGGGAATCATGGGAATCTGGGATTGGTTACTGCCTTAGTTAGGGCTGAAGGCAGGGAAATAACAGCTAATATTAAGGGATGGGACCCAGAAGCTCACGGTATCTATGCTGAAACAGCTAATTAAAGTGTCCCTTGTGGTCATCTAAAATGAAGTACCCACTGAGGACATGATGTCACAGATCTGAGCTGCTGGTGCCATGGAGCAGAAGAAAGGGTAGGAAGAATTTAAGGACCGTGGGACAGGATGTCTGTTTTTAATGGTACTGGGTAGCTTAAAGAAAGAAAATAGTGAAAAGAAATTCCTAGAGTCTTAGCTCAAAGCATGGACCAAAACCCAGGAATCTTATGTCTTATCAAGCCAGAGTTGAAACAACCCAAAACCAGATGCCTGGTTTGTTGCTAAATTATTATACTAGTTGAATTCCCAACCTTCGCAGGGTCCTTATGTAAAATTTAAGGAATTAATACAGAAAAGGTGATAATTGACAATCAAAATGAGGCATATACGAGGATGACAGACTCAGTGATTCAGGCTTCCAAACTTTATGAAGTCTACCATGCTTGCCAAACTGGTCCTTCTCCCCTGTTAGACAAGGCTGTCCTGCCTTAGTTATAGACTCCTCGCCCAAGGGTATTATTTTGCAAAGGGAAACCAGCAATCCTCATTGTCCCTCCAGGCTTATGACTAGATCAGATTCCAGTATGTTCCTAGGGACCAATTATAAAGATAAACCTTGGAGGAGAAAGTTTACTCACTGACAGAATTATAAGACTTTGTTAATTTCTCTTGGCAAAATTCTAGGGAATATATGTGGGGAAGAGTTCTCAGAAGGAATATCATTTTAAATCTGGATGAATTTCCTGGTATTGATGAGCCTGTCTGAGCTCTGGATTCAATGCTCTGGTTTGGAAAACTGAAAGAAATATCTTAATGTAAGAAATTCAGAAGAAAGAAGTATCCTCCAAACTCTGACTTGTGAGAGAGCCCAGAAGAGACACCCTTCACTAAGACCCTAGGGGAAGAAAAATCACTGATGAGAGAAGAGCCAGCCTCTTTGAGAAACCCCTCCCATGGGTGTCCTCTGTGGACTAGACATGCTGGTGGGAGTTGCCATAGTTGAATGGGAGGATGCTGGTGTGACAGAGGTCATGTGGGAGAACTTAAAGGTCAGAGGTTGGGTGAGTGTGGTGACCATTATAGAGAGCAGAGCCTTATGGTAATCAGAATGGTTACCATAAATGGCCAAAAGAGATGGGAAGCCCACTAAGGTCCTATATTGATTCAGATAATGGGCCCCTCAAGGAACCTTCTTCATTTTGAAGGGAATAGTCTGAATTCTTCAATAATAATAAATTAAATAATAACAGAATTTCTTAAAGCTTCTTTTGTCCTTCACCAAAAGGATCTATGGCCATATTTCAGGGTAAAAGAGTACTGACAAAGATCCTAGATCTTTCAAGAATTATTAAACACTAGCCCTGAACTAATGCTAATTCCTAAAGACTAAGATTATCTCTGAGATTTAACAATTAGAGTTGGGGGGGGGCGGGTTCTAGGGATCATATGATAAATGGAATGTTGATCTGAGTCTGCTTCATGGCAGAGAACAGTACTATCTGTTACTTACTCATGTCCTAAGTATATTGTTAGCCTAGATAACCTTAGGATTGCAGATTTACTTCACTTGCTCTGTGACTCATGGAGCAAGGGCAGGCCAAGGGAAAGCTACTGTAGGTTCCCAAACCACATCAAAATAAAAATAGTAGTAACACTTCTTCAGTGGAATCACAAAGATTAAAGCTATTGTCAAAGAAAGATGCAAGGGTGGTGATTCCATTTAACCTTCTAGTTTGGCCAGTGCATAAAATGGATGAATCTAAAAAAAAAAGAAAAGAAATTATAATTAATCAGGTGGTGATTCCAATTATAGTTCCACAATATTCCAAATGACCGGAACAAATGAGTGAGCATCTGACACCCAGAGAATATTTTTCTTCTTTATTCTAATAATTAGAGAACATCAGAAGTATTGTAGATTTCTCATGGCAGGGACAACAGTACACCTTCCATCTTTCCTCAGTGCTATGTCAACCCTCTAACTCCATGTCCAACTCTCTAACAAATTAGTTCACAGGGACCTTAATCATTTCATCATCCCATAGGACATCACACTAGTCTGGTACATTGGTGATAGCATCCTGTTAGGACCTAGAGAGCATTGAATGGCAAGTATCTTGAAAAAAATTGCTTTCCAGGGGATGAAGTGGCAAGGAAACCTGTTAAGTTTCTGGGAAAATAAGAGCCTGGTAAATTCAGACTATTTTCTTCAAAATGAAGAATATGTTGTTTTTAGCATCCCTGATCACTAAGAAAGGAGCACATCATTTAGTGGGCTGTTTTGGATTTTAGAGGCAACATGTACCACATTTATAAACACTACTTCAAGCCATTTCTTGAATGATCAAAAAAGTTTTTGGCTTCGAATGGGATGGGAGTTAGTTAAGACTTTAAGCCAAGTTCTTACAATGTATTAGATTTGATGGAGCCTGAAGTGTCTGTGGCTGATTGTGATGCTGTACAGAGTATTTGGCAAGACCAAATAGGAGAATCACAGTTAGAGACCCTTCATTTTTGGAGCAAGGCCATTTTTTTCTGGCAAATAACTATTTACCTTTTGAGAAACAGTTCTTGGCTTGCCCCTTGGCACTGTTGGAGGCTAAACACCTGACCATAGACATGAGATAATTGTTTAGTCCAAGATACCCACCATGTTATCTGGTCCATCTAGCCATTAAATTGAGCATGCCCAACAATACTCCTTCATCAAGTGAAAATAGTCTAAAGGGGTCTGGACCAAAACAGGTCCTAAAAGCACAAGTATGTTGCATAAGCAGATGGCTCACACTTGTAATGTACTATGTCTCTGTCATTTTAACCTATGCTCTCATAGGAATTGCCTATGGCCAACTTATTGAGGATAAACCATTCTGAGCCTGATTAACAAATGGCTCTGCATGGTATGCTGGCACCATCTGGAAAGTGGAATGCTGTGCTATTACAGCCCCATTAGAGGATTCTCTGAAGGACAGAATAGGGAAACCCTCCCAGTGAGCAGCACTTTGGTATATCTCATTCCAGACCTATGTTCTACAATGATTCATGGTAAGTGGGTAATGAGTTGGACACATGGACAAGGACTTGAAAGAGACAAGATTGGTGAAAAGGGAGCTTGGGGAAGAGGCATGTGATTGGATCAGGATGGACCCAGGATCATAAGCATACTTAGGTCTTATGAGAGCATTCGCCATACATTCCCAAAGACCCTGAAAGGGAGGACCTTAATAACCAGGTGGACAAGATGACTTCCTTATGGATACCAGTTAGTCTCTTTTCCCTGGCCATCCCAGTGCTTGCTCAATGGGTTTAGTGACAGAACAGCTATGAATGTCACCTGGAGGTAGATAGACAACATTGTAGTTCATCTTTCATGGAAGGGAACAACAATTTTCCCTAATTGGAATAGCCATTTATCCTGGTTTTGGACTTGCTTTCCTTGCCTGCTATAATTCTGCCAGCAGCACCATCTGCAGACTCATTGAATACCTCAGGGTCATGGAATCCCATATGACACTGCTGTAGACCAAGGAATTTATTTTGCTGAGAGAGGAGGAAGCCAATGGACTGAAGCTACTGTATCCATTGGTCCTACCAGATACTCCATTGCCCGGAGGCAGGTCGACCTATAGAATTATGGAATAACCTAATGAAGATCTTAGTTCCAGAGCCAAATGGATTTTTACAACACTGTGGGTTCAGGGGGCCTTTCTATAGGATGCCATATACACTCTTAACCATCTACAAGGTACTATTTCTCCCAGAGCTAGAATGCATGGCCAGGCAACCAAGAAGCAAAAGCAGGAATGGCACTGTTCACAACTCCACCTACTGATCTTCTCCCCAAACTTAGGATTTAAAAATGCCATATCCAAGGAAGGAATGCCTCCACTAGAGGATGTAAGAATATTTGTAGGAATATTTATATTTAAGTGGATGTTGAGAGTGCCAGCTGGCCATTGACAATTCCTTACATCACTGGCCAAACACGCAGAAAGAGAGGTCACAATTTGACAGGGGTTATCGATTCTATCACAAGGAAGTCAGCTTTCTAATTGTCAGACAGAACAAGGGGTAATAAGGAATGAGAACTGTCTTAGGCTAAAAGTTAATGGAAGACCACCATAGCCCTAGATGGGCAGTAGCCCTAAGGTCTCAGATCCAATGATTGGGTGGCCTCACTGGGTAAAGAATCTTGCTCAAAAAGGGTGAAATTGATAAACATCAACTTTTATCTTATGCAGAGTAGCAGAAGATCTGTAGCATTTGCCTATGTATTTTTTTCTCTCTGTCATTATATATTAATATATTTTAACCTAGTACTTCTTAATCTCTAATGTACATGCAAATCATCTGGAGATCTTGTTAAAATGCGGATTCTGAATTAGGAGGTCTGGGCTGAGATCTGAGATTCTACATTTCCAAACTGTCCTTCTGAACTATTTATATAAAGTAACCCTTCCCAAGTCACTTGAAGAAGGAGACCTTGGATTTTTTTATTCATCAGTTCATTTTGAGCATCTAGGACAACATGGGGCACATAGTAGGCACTTTATAAATACTTGTGGAATAAATGAATGTATTAATTCATGCAATCATTTGCACTCCCATGTATACCTAAAAACACATAAGCACACATATAAGGGCACACATATTTACAAGCATATCTGAGATGTGATTAGACAGAAACACACACACAAACGAGTGTAGAGATTCACATGCACAAAAACACAAATATGTGATGTATATGTATATATACTGCAGATATACAAAAGCATAACATAAATGTGTACTCCTCCAGGAAACCCAGGCATCAGAGTACCTGGTGCCACTGGCCAGTCTTGTAGCATCTCAGGCTAGCCCCTTCTTGGCTGCCCTCCTATCCCTTCTAGGTAGTCAGAGTTTCCCCAAACAATGAAGAGAAAGAGCTCAGATCTTGGATCCCTCTACTTTCCTCACAGAAGCCCCCTGTTGATCCTCCCAATCCCAGGTCTGAGCCAGGGTGTATCAGTCAGAGCCACTGGATGCAGAGCATGTCCTCCCTCCTGGCTGCTTGGAAGACAGTGTTGATTGCCCCTTCTCCCCAGTTCTGGCTAGGTATAGTGTGGGTGCCCGGTGGGTTCTCAGTCCTCAGATGGGCAGCCTGTAGCCAGAGAGAGGCAGGGCCTTGCCCTGTATCTCACAGAAAGATTCTGAGGCCAGAATCTTAGCCGTTCTGAATACAACTGGTTCCCTCTATGACTCAGAGGCCTGTACCTGCTCCTGCGTGCCCCATCCCAGGCCCCTCTCTATAGAAAAGTATTGTAGCTGCTGCCCAGGCCCCGGTCTATTTTGTTTGCAATTATCTGGCCAGGAAGCCCAGAAGCTGTGATGAGCAAGTTTCGGCAGACAGACCATGTCTCTGCCTAAAGATCACTGCTCCTGATAATCCCCCAGGAATCCCTGTGGCCTCCCCTCCTCCTTGGATCCCCCTCATCTGCTTTGCTTTGATTCCCTGAGCAGCCATGACTCAAGCCTGACTGACCTCATCTACCCATGGCTAGAGTCCTCTCTGAACCTACCCAGATAGGGGCAAGATGCAGAGTCAGGGCCTCTTTGCACCTATAGGTGCAGGGAGCTCACACTTCCCATAGGGTCACAGTTACCCTAACTATGAATGGTTTTAAGTGACTCTGCCTTAGCCTACCACCCCACCTGCTCTTATTGCTCCAGGACAGTCCTTTAGAATTTGGAGACAGGATTCATGTCATCCCTGAATCTCCCCTTCCTGTGACCATCTCCAGACTTTTTGCTTCATCCAAAGAGGACATGGCTTCAAGTTTCCACTACTTATCTATTTGATCATTCATTCAAACAATATTTATCGAGTTCTCACTATGTGCTCAGCACTACTCTGAGCCTTGGGCCTCAATGGCAAGCATTACCTATCACGTGCTGCCTCGTGGAGCATACACTCTCCTGAGAGAGACAGACCAAAGAGAATTTTAAAAATATGAATAAAATGATGTCATGATCATTATGACAATATTCAAAGAAAGAAAAAACTATTGTCTTGATGTATAGAAAAGTATGGGGTGAAACCCTCTCTAGGTTCCATGGCTCAGAGACCCTTAAGGAGAAGACATTTAAGCTGTGATCTGAAGGATGAGACCACCCTTGAGTGGTCTCAGCTTACTGCTCTTACCTTGTGGAGCATTGAAAGAGATCACTGGTGCCTCAATTCCCTCATATATTAACGTGTGTAATTATGCCTACTTAGAGGGCTGTTAGAAGGAACCGATGATATAGTCAAGTTCTATGCTGTAACCAGAATCACCTGCCTCACTAGTTTGGGAGTATTATTCACAAGTCTCTTAATTTTTCAGTTAATTGCTCAAATATTCTCCTGTACAACCAATATCTCTTGATTGAAGCCATTGCCTGCTCTTGCCCAAATGAACCCAGGAGGTTTCTCTGTCCAACAGGGAGAATCCTGCTTCCAGTGCTAGGAAGAGAGAAACTAGTTCTCATTGGGCCATCAGTGTTACTGCTTCTGCTGCTATCACGTGTTGAAGACATGTTCTGCACAGCCTCATGATACTTGTCCTCCCTTGGGGTGGAGCCAGTGCTCCTGTGTTCACAGGTTGACACCAAGGTTATACCTTCCTTAGACTCCCATTCATCCAAAGCAAAACTCCTTGCCAGATCAATAAGGACCTGTAGCTTTAGATACTAGCTTCCTACCAGTATCTCAGACCCTGTGCTGAGCTTCCTCATTTCAGACTCTTCCCTCATTCATGGATAGTGGGGATAGTGTCTTTTTTGGACAATGGGTTATCCCAACCTTTGAGACATAACACTGACTCCAGAGGGTTCTTGGTTTTTCTGCAGATTTATCCGCCAATGCCTGAGAGACCAGCTTTGCAAGCCAAGGGGAGTGAGAGGAGACTTTACAGGCCACAGTAAGTCACCCTTCCCCAAGACCACAGGGGCTTCCTAACTTTGTGTTTGGAGAGCTAAGAGAGATGTGCTTCTTCCAGCCTGGCCAAGTAACACTTACCCAAACAATAAAGGTCTGTTCTAAGGTGTATCTCTGTCCTTTGACAGAGAACTAGCTGGCAGCTTCTCTCATCCCTCACCTCAGCCCTAACTTAAATTCCTTCATTCTGGGTACTCTGATGAAGATATATCTTCACACTCACAAACCATCCAACGAAGAAGTAGCTGTTGCAAGGACTGACTGGAATGACGTGTGATGTGGATTAAGATGAGTGGCTGCTTAACGAATGATAGGTGTTGCTGTTGTCATTATTCTCTGAGTACAGTTCGGTTCTCCTTCAGCAGTGAAAACATATCTTAGGCTTCTCACTTAAAGATTGCTTGGGGTCTGCCCTCCTGACTTAATGCAGCCCCCTCTCCAGAGTGAGAAAAGAGCAGCCTTTCATACCTCCCTGAGCTGTAGTTAAGAGACCCTGCCCTCTACGCCCTGCTCAGCGCTCACCTGGATCCCTCCAGATGGATCAGCCAGGCTTCCCCAGCATCAGAGAAAGGGAAGGACAGCAGGGGTGGGTAGAAGCAGGCATTCCATCTGGCAAGCAGGCAGGCAGGTGGAGCCTCTGGGCCAGGCTCAGGAAATGCCAGTTTGCTGAGCCCAGGTGGAGAAGAGAGAGCAGGCAGTCTTGCCTGTCTTGCACCAGGGTCCTCATACTTGTAGTGTCCAGGCTCTGTTCATAGCAAAACTAGCTACAGTCCCTGCCTCCTGGATGACAGCAAACAGAGGTTATGATCTGCCCTACAGACATCATCAGTGGGCAGCACCACCCCAAAACTGGCAGGAGCCTTCTTATGAACAAATGGCTTCCTGATAACAAGTCTAGTACTGGCATGGACACCCCTCATGTGCCCCTTTCAGATCACCAAATCTGAACTCTTCAAATCAAAGTGGATGACCTTCTCTAAGTCCAGGAAGTGAGGAAACTCTTCTTGGTTATCTGAAAAATGTCATGAGAAGAGGTAGTGAGAGAAGCACCAATTTGTTCTATGGCTCTGAGGCTGCAGCGTCATCTCCTCCCAAGTGACCTTTGAGTTTCCTTCTGGACTGGACATTCAATGGCATAATAACAATAATGTAACAGTGGAAAATCTTTTGAGTTCTTCCCTAATTAAATCCTCTCAAGCTTGTACCAATATTATCTCCACTTTATAGACAAAAAGACTAAGCTTAGAAAATGATAAGTGAATTGCCCTATGTTACCCGGTGGGTTAAGGGCAAAGCCTGGATTAAAACTCGAGGCATTCAGAGTGCAAAATCCAACACACTTAAACCTTCCACTGTACCCTCCAAGTCTGCCATAGATAGTGTTGTGATTATCTAGCCAATGCTAGTCCATCGATGGTCTCTGGGTGATGAGAAGTGATCTATCCCTTGTTCTGGTTTTGTGCTCTGGCCTTAAGAAGACTTTTCCTCTCTTTCTGCTGTAGTTTCTGAAGAAACTGGCCAAGCTGGCTTGGAACAGCCAGCCAAAAGAACTCCGTGTGAGTTAGTCAAGCAGGCTCTTGCCTAAGAAAGCAGATGTGTGTGGAGGGGAGAGACCAGGGGGGTAATTAGGGTGATAGCTCGTAGGGGGAAACATGCCTCTTTCTTGGGGGAAGATGGTGGGCCCATCTGTCAACAAGGCCTTCTTGACTCCTTCTCCTGGCTGGGCACTGTGGGGGGTAGGATGTCAGGAGCTCAGCGATCCCTCCCAGGTCTGAATGCTCTGACATGAAGACGCCCTAGCTCCCCATCCCATGGCTCTACCTCCCCCATACCCTGGAGCTCAAATCCTATTAGGAGAGATAAGATTTATACATACGAAAGTGAAGGAACAATAAGATGATCTGTGCCAAGTGTGTGGTCTATTTACTCATTAATAAGTACTTATTGAGTCTTCCTGGGACCAGGCGCTGGGCTAGGCCAGGAGAATACAGAGATGAAAGGAATCCAGGCTCCCCTGTTAACATAGGACCAGTGGGAAGGACAGGCTGTTTAACCTATCAGGGCCACCATAGACGAAAGAAGCTCAGAGGCCTTGTGGTAGCACACAATAGGTGCCAAGCACTGGGATAAATCTTCGTTGTGGATTTTCTTACTTAATCCCTATAAAATTTGATGAGGCAGGAACTGCTACTGGTCCCACTTCATGAAATGATGTGTGAGGGAATTGAGGCTTAGCAAAGGTTCATAACTTGCCTCAAATCCTGAAGCTTGTAAGAGGTGAAGGCAGAACACGAATCCAGGAAACATGATATTATTATTATTATTATTATTATTATTATTATTATTATTATTATTTTCGTTTCAGAAAACATGACTTTTAAGGTCAAGTTCTGTCATGCTGGACTCTGGGGTGTCAGAGTTGTTGGGGTAGGGGACTGAGAATGGAGGCTAAGGCTGGATTTTGAAGAGCTCCATGTGCCTTATGATTTCATCCTGGAGTGAGTTAGAGACACCTGTCTATCTGGAGGAAGATGGGCTGTGTGGCAGGGAACAGAAACATGGTGGAGGATGGTGAGCTTGAGCTGGCCATGGTCATGCAAATAGCATTAGAGAGAAAGAGAGGTGGGGGGAATGTTGGGAACAAAGGGAGGAGTGGGGAGCCTTCCCAGTGTGGTTGGGGAACGGTATGTGTGAATGCTTAAAGACAGGATGCATTGGAAAGGTGAATCCTTGAATTTTAGACTAGAGTTTGTCCCTGAGGCAGTCAGCATTGGCTGTGTGGACAGGGTGATGATCTGGGCAGGTGGGATGCTATGTGTCAAGCTCAAGGTGGCTGTAGGATGAGCAAGGCAGAAATGGCCTCTGGCTTTCATGGAATTTGCAGTCCAGGAGCTGAGATGAATGTGAATCGAGCAACCACAGGCACCCATGGGTAAGTAAAAAAAACCTGGCAGCTGATGAGAACCCAGAGGCCCCGGGGGAAATGTGGGCTGGTGGGAAATGTGGGACGCACCCCTTGGCCTGCTCTCTTGAGGATGGGTCGGAGGAGAAAAGGGAAAGCATTTCAGGTGGAGAAAACAGCAGGAGCAAAGCCTCAAAGACAGGGAGAAATAAAGTAAATTGAAAGAAAAGCTAAAGGGCCAGAGTGGCTGGATTTCAGAGAGCTAGAGGGAGGGTGGCACAAGATGCCAGACATTTTATGATTTTACTGGAGAATGACTGAAAGACAATGATGAGTTTTAAGCAGGGATATGACATGAAAAGTTCTGTGTTCTAGAAAGATCCCTCTGGCTGCTGTAAGGAGACTGGAATGCTGGGTAAGTGTGGCTTTGAGAGACCAGTCAGGGCTCCCCACCAGGGGAAATGTAGGGGATCCTGGATTCAGGTCGTTGTAGCAGAATCAGGAGGCCTGGATGGATTGTACAGGTGTTTGGAGGGTGGCCTCAGCAGGATTTGGTGACTGACTGGGTGTGGGGGTGAGAAAGAGAGAAGGTCCAGTGATTCCATGGTCTTCGACTTGAACAGCAGGTTGGACAGTGGAGCTGTTTAAGAAGTTGGGAAGAGGGTTTTGAGAGAGAATTGGAGATGTTTGAGTTGCCTTAGAGAAACCCAGTGAAGGCAGTTAGGTGCCCAGGCCCAGAGACAGGTCTGGGCTGGAGATGTGGATCTGGGAATCAATGGCTGGAAATGGAAATCCAATCCATGGGTATATCTAGGGAAAGAGCATGAGAAGAGAAGAGGGCCCAAGACAGGATGTCAGTGCTTGGTTGGAAGAAGAACTAACAGAGGAGATGGAGGAGAAGCTGGCAGAGCAATGGGGGTGGGGTCAAGAGGAGTGTCAGAGAGCCCCTAGGAGAAAGTGGAACTGATGTGGGAAGATTAGGCAGGTTGAAGACTACGGTGTGCCCACTGGATTTAGGGAAATGGAATCACTGGTGACTTGGGCAGGAGCAATTTGTGGGGAGGGTGGAGAGAGAGCAGAGGCAATCCCATGGTTTGGGGAGTAGGCATGAAGCTGAGGAGATGGGACCTGGAAATAACAGTTCACCACCAAGAAATGAGGCCGAAGGAGAGGGACCAGCTTGAAGGAAAAGAGGGTAGAAGGTTTGCTCTGTCTGCTCTTTGGTGGTTTTTAGGATGGGAGGAACTGAGAATGCTTATGGGCTGGGGTAAAGGAGGTCTGGATTGCTTTCACAGAGTAGACCCTTGGGGCTAAGAACAACAACAAAAATCCAGAAAGGCCCTGGGAGAAAAGGAATTTGGCTTTTTAGCTGAGTAGCAAAAAGGCAAGCCAGCAACTGCCCTTGGGCTTTGCCAGGGCAGGTCAGAGAAAGGCCTCCCTAGGGCTGGAGACGGGAAGTAAGTGGAGGAAGAAAGTGAGCTTTGCCTGCCAGGAGGAGGGAGAAGATTTCTGTAAGGGTACACAGGCATATTAAAGGGGGGGAATTAAAAATGAGAACAAATAATAAAGATTCTTATATGAAACTAAGGTTTTCTCTGTTTACTTTGAGACTGTCATACTTAAAGTTTGGTGTTTGAACTTGACTCTTAACAATGGCAGCTTGTAGGGGGAGAGTTCTGGCTTGTAAACAAAAGAACTGCCATTAGCAGGCTTTGGGGCCCTGGACTTCAGTTTCCCATATTGAAGTTGGACTGGAGGTATTTCTAATATTTTACAGTGAAGTTGTGGTTTGCAACCTTGCTACCTGCTGGTGGCTTGGTACTTCGTGTGTTTGCTGCATGGGACTGCATGAAGTGATAACAGCACTGATTATGATAATAGGAGCCAAAGTATACTGAGTACCATCTCTGTGATCTGCACCGAGCCAAGAGATTTGAATCTTATGAAGGAACCATCATTCCCATTTTCCAGATGAAAACCCTGAGGCCCACTTCCCCAAGGTTGCTCTGACAGGAAGGGGCAGGGTTGCAATTCCCTGATGCCCTGGCTCCTTAGACTTGGGCAGAGTCGAGACCGCTGTCCTGCAGAGGAAGGCATGCCCACTCGCTGGGATCCTTTGACCACAGGCTGTAAATGGGCAAGGGACAAACTGGACCTGAGAGGCCAAATCCAGATTGGATGAGTAGATTGCATGGGGAGAACATCCCAATATGTAGAGGGGGAGCAGTGGGGATTGAGGTCAGAGACCAGATCACGGAGATGCTGGACCCTGGACTGGGCCCTGTAGACATGGTGAGCAATAGAAGGCTTTGTGGGGAAGGCTCAGCAGAATTGATGGGAAGATCCACATCAGAAGGTGGGAATGCCTGCAGTCCAAGAAAGATGAGGGCAAGTAATAAACCCAGAGGGAATTTGTTGATGAGTTTGGAAGAAGAAGGAACAGGACTGGCCCAAGTGAGGCACTGGCCTCTCCAGGTCTAAGGCTAGCTGCTCCTGGCTTGGAAAGGGGCAGGGGATCTGAGCAGGCCAGTTCTGGCTCTGAGCCCATCAGAGAGGTGAGTTGAGACCTGTCTGAGGGATTTTGTTTACAAACCACTCTTTCGCCTTTGGCTGCAGCTGGGAGCTTGCGAAAGCCCTAACCTGCAGCTGGTTCAGTCCCACTGTGTCTCTTGGTCTCACTGCCTCTGGGGTATCTGGGTGGGTCACCTGGCCTTCCCTGTCTCTGCTGCAAGGCCTCAACTACAAGGAGCCTGTCTGCCTCCCTGCCACCTACCCTCCAGGGCTTGGGGCCACTCAGACCCCAGTGGAGTCTTGTCCTGGGTTTAGACTCCCTGGTTTCCTGCTGCTATATCAGCGTGTTCCCTGTCAGCAATGACTCAGGAGTTAGAGCTGTGCATCAGGGAGGCCCCATCCTCACTCCAATGCCCACTGTTTTTCTTTCCAAGCACTTTTATATCTACTACCCCATTTCATGCTTCTCCAACTTTGGGAGATCAGCCCTGAGCCACAGACCCCAGAGCCAGAGGTGGCAGATCCTCCTGCTACTGCTCAGGACTGAGGGACCCTTAAGTGCCAAGCCAGAAAAAGGCCTGAGACACAGGACAATTGGGCTCCAATCATTCACAGCGTGACCCTGTGCAAGTCCCCACTCTCCTCCAGGAAAAGTGGGCTAGCTGATCTTCACATTCTTTTCAGTTCTGGGAAACTTTGGAACACTGAACCAAGTCCTTTATTCAGCAACCAAACCTTGACTGTTCTGTATGGCCAGCCTGTGCTGGGGACTGGGACCACAATGGCATACCTGACCCCACTTCTTAGGTGACCCGTTGTATGACACAATGAGACAACATCCAGAAGTCCATCAGAGTTAGTAGAGGGAATTCAACAGTCAGCCTGGGCCACTGAGAAACCATCACAGAGACCTTCAAGCCGCTCTCATGGCCTTTTCCCTTTCCTCTCCAATTCCCCTAATTGTTCCAAGTCTCTTTCATGTTGACCACCCCCAGCCTCCCCCCCACCCCGGGATTTTTCCTCTGGCTTCTGGCCTTTCTAACTCTTGTTATGCTAATCATTCAGTGACACAACCCTAGCCCTTTCAGCCTTTCTTTGTTTTGCTTTTCTCTGCTCTCTTATCACCAAGGTTCAGGATTAACTCTGAGGGCTGAGGGGCAGAGGGATGCCCCCAAGACAGGATACTCTCTGAGGTAACCTCTAAGCGGAGAGCCATGGGCTGTGTTGGGGGGACACCGGGCAGGGGCCTCTGCTTTCTTTCTTGTTTCTCTGGCTCAAGGGCCTCTTGTCCTCCCTCCAGTGCACGTCTCTGAGTGTCCTCAGGCCCAGACCCACCCACCACCCACCACCCACCCCTTGCTCTTACACTGTCCCTCCTGCTCCGTTTGAGATGAGGGCAGCTCAGTCCAGGGCTGCATTCTGCATGGGGAAAACCTGAGCCAACAGGTTCCCTGGCTCAGAGACCATCAGAGCAGGAACCATCTTCATTTTACCTGTGAGGAAAATGAGGCTCAGAGGAGAGACTGTTTTGTCCGAGCTGATTCAAAGCCAGTCTTCCTGACTCCCAGGCATGGCTTGCTCTCGCAGCATAACGCCGTCCCATTCGTACTGACTTATTATTATGATTGGTGGTGTTATTATTACTGTTATCACTACTATATGGGTACAGATACTCATTTAATCCTCCCTACAACCTCCATATCTAACAGATATTCTTATCCCTGTTTTACAGAAGAGAAACCCAGGAGGCTTAGAAAGGCTGAATAAACCATCTTCTCTTTCCCAGTCAGTAGGTGGCAGTATGGGGAAGTGGCCTCAGAACCCGAAGTCCCAGTGCCTGAGGTGGAATTCCGGTTCTCTGCTCAAGCTGTGTGGCCTTGGGAGGTCACTTGCCCTCTCTGAGTCTCAGCTTTCTTTCTTGTAGACCAGAGCTTTCCATTCCTACTGCGGGAGCAGCTGTGAAGGTGCCTGGCGGCGGCGGCAGCACCCATGCCAATCTCTAGCTGTGTACTGCCAGCAGAGGCCTCACTGCCTGAACTTGGAGGGTTTGACTAGGGATGGGGAAGGTAGCACCCACTTCATGGGCATGTTACGGTGACTCTAAGACAGAGTGTACTGGCAAAGAGCTCGTGCTCAATAGATCACAATTTATCTGAAGCTGCCTATTCTGAAGTCAGCAGAGCCCTGTGGTTGGGCATGTGGGTTGCCTCCAATTATTTGCCATATTGTAAATATGGCTGCAGTGAACATCTTTTTGGCTCTCTTGAATTACTTCCTAGAAGTAAAGTCCTGGGATTGAATGTGGCAGGGGTGGAAGAGCACAGACACTAATGTAAATTAGCAGTTTTTGTTATGAGCAGAGCTCTGGAGTCCAGGGACCTGTGTGCGTGAATCCCCATGGGACCATTCCCTAGTGTGTGGTCTTGGGCAGGTGATTCCCCTCTCTCAGCCTCAGCTCTCTAATCTGTAATTTGAGCGATAATAGCACTACCTGTCTCAAAGGATTGCTGCCTGACATGAAGAAAGTGCTCATAAACCTTCCCTTTTATTGTCCTACCAACTTGCTCTGATCACCCTTCCTCAGTTAATTAATAAAAAAAAAAACCAAGGCTGAGGAAAGCGAGGTTACACAGTCTGTGTGTGTATGGTTGGTGGCCCAGATCTATCTGGGGCCTGTTTCAGCTTCTCTTCTGGGACACTTTCCTGACACAGGCCAGGGCTGAAACTGAGAAAGACAGAAGCTGTAGTAGCCTAAGACCTTATGCAGACAATAGGCAGGTTGGGAACGTGGGGACAAGAGGGGGACCGTTGGATAAAAGTTCCGAATGGCTCACCATGTCCTAAGCATGCCTGCTGATCCCTCACTACTCCCTTGTCCACCTTCAGGCTTTCCTTCTGCAGTTTGCTCCACCCAGAATGCTCTGCCTGGCCAACCTGCCTTGAGTTGCTTGGCCTTCTCTATCCCCAGACTGTGATGGGCAGAGCCTCCTTTGTCTCTGTCTCCCCAGGGCACAGCACTCCTCAAGGAATGTCAATTGAATAGAATGAACTTGGGCATTTCAGAGAGATGGGCTAGGCCAGTTTCACATTTGCCAATGAAGAAATGGAAGTCCCAAAGAGAGATGAACTTTGTCCTCAGCCACAGGGTCTACTCATTAATTTGTTTCTTACAGGCCTACTAAGTGTTTAGCATGGACTAAGTGCCTGGCTTGGAAGGGTCCAGGTGTGGCAGAAGGAACATTAAGACTCAGATTTAAGTCCTCTCTCTGTCACTCCTTTTGTTGGCACCTGGGGCTTGTTAAGGTTCCTCTCTGAGCTTCAGTTCCCCACCTATAAAATGAAGACGATAAGCCCACCTATTTCTTGAGGATGGTGTGAGGAAGGATTGAAGGTGCTACGCCAATGTTACCCATGAGTGTAATGGTGGTGATGAGCCCTAGCAGGAAGGAGTCTTCCAGGAGACAGGTGGCTGGGTCAGGTCTGGAGTCAGGCCCTTGGCCAAGGTCCGCTTCTCTACTTACCAGCTATGTGACCCTTGGACAAGTCACCTCTCCTCTCTGAACCTCAGTTCCTGTTCTGTAAAATGTCACCTCTTCAGAGAGGCCTTCCCTGGCTACTTTACCCAAAGTGGCCTTCCCCAGGCTGCCTCCCATCTGCCTCTTCATTTGTTCCATAGCACTGGGCACAAGTTGCAGTTACCTTGTTTGTTCCTTTTTTGGTGTCCGTCTCCCTTTCAGTGTGCTCTAGGAATTTTTGTCTGTTTTGTTCCCTGCTATGTCTTCAGGACCTAACACAGTGCCGGCACACAGTAGGCATTCAATAAATATTTGCTGAATGGATGGATGAATAAGTGACTGCAATGAAATTAATAACTCCAACTCCCAAAAGGCATTTAGAGATGAAAGGAGACAAGGTGTGCAATGCACCTAGCTCAGCACGCAGTAGGTTCAATCAGTGAGGATGGAGCTGCTATTGTCATCCTAGAGATAGACTCTGCAGCTGCCTCCTGGAAGCTGGCCCATGGCGGAGGGCACGACAGCCCAGCAGCTCTCACAGTGCAACTTCCACTTCCTGGCTTGAGCTGGGTTCTCTAATTGTTCCTGTCTCCTTGGCAGCCTAAGCAGCTGTCTAATGAGTTTGCACCCAACTGGCTCCTGGGCCGGGCCACACAGCCCAGGCCTGCCTGCCCATCTGCAGGCAGACAAAGACCCTCTGTCTCTGGGCTCTGCCTCCTGCCCGCCCCATGCATCCCTGACAAACCAAGGTCCCAGGTGCCAAGCTCCACTTCTGAGTGGAGGAGCCCAAGACTCCTGTGTGGACCAGGGGCACAGTGTAGAGAGGAAGCAGCATTTGTCATGGAGAGTGAGTCCTGGGTCCAAGTCCCAGATCTGCCCCCAACTACTGGGTGATGTGGCAGGCAGCGAATGACATGACCAAGAGCATGGCCTCTGGAGCCAGACTTCCTGGGTTGGCATCCTGCCTTTGCAGCTCACCAGCTGTGTGGCCCTGGCAAGTCACATACCTCCTTTATCCTCAGTTTTCTCATCCTTAAGTCAGGAATAGATTACATGAGCTAATGGGGAGTAGATACTCAGCACAGCTCCTGGCTCATATGAAGAGCTACTGTAATTATTGGGGCTCCCCTCGTGATCTGGTATCCTCAGTCCTCCCATCTGTGAAAGTGGGGTCATATAACCTCTGCATTTGTACATTTTGGATTGGATTATTCTTTGCTTTGCAGGGCCGTCTTATGCATTGCAAGGCGTTGAGTAGTTTCCCTCACCTGCACTGACCTAATTTTAAGGTTTCCTGTCAAACTCTGAAATTCACTCTTTGCTTCAGAAACATCAGAGTACGCCCCTTCTCCCAATCCCTGACCTGAACCATTGTGAAACATCCCTGACTTACAAACACCTATTTATAAGTGTTCCCCCCAAGTAACCTCCCCACTCTGGGGTCCCGAAGTGCCTCAGGCTGTAGGCTGGGAAAATGATGGTCCTTTCTTTGTGGGAGAAGCCAGAAGTTAAATTATGCAAAAACTGTAGCAGGACCCAGCCCCAAGCACCCTGGAAACTCCTTGATGTGTTCAGTGTAGCATTCCCCTGGAGTCTTCCCATTTCTTTCCGGAACGCACAGGGCTGCCAGCCCATAACCCCGTGCTACACCTGCCTGTGTCCCTATCCCAGGCTCTGCCAAGCCCACATTCTCTGCCTCAGCAGAGGCAGAGCGGTCACTGTGGTCCCATTTCTCACTGGGCCCTCCCCCTGCTCTGCATTCTCCAGCTTTTGTGCATTTGCTGGCACTGTCTGTCCTGCCCTGAGGGCCCTTTCTCCACCCTCCCCCTCCTTCCAGGTCCAGCACTGAGATCCTTCCTCCTGAGTCTCTCCCAGGTCCCTCTGTCAGGCTCTGCCTGGCCCCAGGCTCCAGAACCAGCCCTGAGCTCACTGCTCTGCCAGAACACATGTCTGCTTAGCATGGCATCGAGTTTATTTATGAGGCTGTCTGTCTGCCCCAGGTCCCGGGAGCCCCAGGGCAGGGCCCTGTCTGATTCATGGCCCAGCTTAGAGTCTGGCCAGCATCAGGGAGCGTGTGCTAAGCAGCACTGACGTGAGCTGGCTCTGGGAGGAGGCATTGTGAGGTCTGGTTGGCACGAAGCACAGACCCAGGGGTGGCAGGGACTTATTGATGCCAAGGCTGCTGGTGAAGCTGGGAACCCTCTTGGCCCTCCCTCCCTCACAGCCTCACTCATCATCCCCTCCCTCTCTCCCTCCCTCCTCTCTCCTCAGTAACTGACTCATTCATTTAGTAACTTCTCTGGCTCATTCATGTCAGCTCCTTCACATTCCCATTCACAAATGGGGGAGCCCACTCATTCATTTCTTCACTCCTTTACTCATCCAACAAACATTTCCTGAGTTCTGATATTATGCTCAGTCTTAACCTCTGTAGAAGCCCTGGACATGCAGAGAGAAACTGGCCCCAGCCCAACTCTGAAGACCTATTCGGGAATGGTGGCACGTGGGGGTAAGGGGAACGCAGACATATAAACAAATGACTACAGTACAGAGTGAGAGGGGTTATAACCAAGTAATATATATTATGACTAGGACTGCAGAGGAATCTGGGCTGGCTTCACAGAGAAGGTGACATTTCAACGGGGCCTTGGAGATTAAGAAATATCAAATAAGGGCTGGCAAAGTTGGGCTTAAAGTTTAGGGTCGGGAAGAAGGAAAGATGGCAGAGTAGAGAAGAAACACTTTCTATGGGATTTGGGAACTGCTTGGAGAGGTGACTGGTGAGGGAGAGCGAGGGATAAGAACTGTGTTTAACCCCCATCCTTCATCCAGACATACTGAATCCACAAATATATAGTCAGTGCCACTGTATGTCAGAGAGCATCCCAGGGAGTGGGGATGCATCACAGACACCGTGCCTTCAATGAGTTTACGTTCCAGTGTGGAGAGACAGACAACTGAAGAAACAAATCAAACACGCAGTGCTAGGTGGCAGGGCATCTTCTAGTGGGAGCCCCATCCTTCAGGGAGAAGGTGAGCATGAGAGAAATCCAGACCCACCCTACTCCCAGGCAGCAGTGGCCAGGGAGTGCGATGGTGTCCTATATACTAGCCTTACTGAGAGTTGAGATTCTAGAAGTGGGAATCACGTAGTACCCTCTGGGGCTCCAATCTGAGGCTTTTCCTGATTCTGGAGCTAGAGGCTCTGGAGAGGGGTAGAGAGTAGGGATCAAGTATAGGAAGAGAGTGGGATAGGCAGGGATGAGCAGGTCCTGGGAACTTGCCTCTTCTCCAGCTCTTTCATCTTTCTTCCTTCTCTCTTCAAATTCCGAGCCTGGAGCCCAGGTTCTCTAACCCTTCCTGGTGGGTATGGAGTCAGCCCTGTGGGGCTCCTTCAACCACCTTGGGCTCCTGACTTCACCAGCCTGGGGGTGTGTCAGAGATAAGCCTTCTGGTTTGAATGTTACATTAAGATGAAGCCCAGGTAGGATCCTGAAGCCAGGGCCTTGGAGAGTGACAGAAACTCTGGGGCAGAGCAGGGTGTACCAGGGACTCTGGGGCCTGGAGTGTGGTCTCTGATCTCCAGAGCCTGGAGGTGCCTCTGGAGATGTGGCAGGTTCCCAGCTCTGTCCAAGGAGGACATGACACTACTCCTGCAGGAGGAGTGTGAGCCCAGGCTGGGAGTTTGTGAGGAGGACATTTGGAGTCGGATAGGGGAGGGCACCTTCTGTCCTGATACTCTGCAATGGGTTGGGAGGGAAGAGCCTGACCTTGAACGACAGAGTCGCAGCTCCTCTCCTGACCCTTAGGAGACACCAAAGTCCTGCAAACCAACATTTGGCAAAGCTTTGGCTGAGGTTTCTTCGTGGCAGGGAACATTCACTCAGCTAGGGTGAGGCTGGTGCAAGCTGTTGAAAATCTAAATCTAAAATTTAAAGGTACATTGTTATTAGCCTTCTTAGGTCATTGCTTTGTCCAGCAGATACTTGTCCTGCATAACTGACAATTGAGCCATAACAGGCACCTAAGGGAACTCTGGATGCCTTGGATTACTTTTTAAAGTACTTTTTTTTTAATATTTATAACTTTATATTATAAATATTAACATAATTTATACATATAATTTATGCTAACTCTAAAAATTTAAACATTACAGTAATACCAACCTAAAAAGAGACCCATTTCCCCAAAATCTCTTCCCTGGAGGTGACCCCTGTTAACAATTTAAAAGTTCTCCCCCAGATTTTTTGTGTGAATGTTAGTGTAATGTAGATATTTTATTTGAAATACAGTAATGTATATTTTTAAATTATACTTCCTTGTGAGACATTTCCCTCCTATTCAGCCAGAGGTATTCATTTGTCTCGGAATTAAAATAGAACAGTAATACAAAGGGAAATAAAGAACAATGGTCGTTGTTTAGCTTTTGACTCCCAAACCAGGATCTCAAAACCACAAAAAGACAGTAGTCTTAAAAATTGGCTTTGGTGAGTAACATATTGGTTAGGTTGCTTTGGGCTGCAGGTAATAGTAAGTCTAACACACACTGGTTTTAACAATAAGACATATTGTCTCAGGTAACTAGACTCTAGAGACAAGGTGGGCTTCAAGAATGGCTTCATCTAGCTACTCTGGCCCATCTCTCTGCAGTGCCTTGGCTTTGCCCTCTTGTGTCTGATGGCTTTATCCAGGGGCTGGCTTCCCTCAGAGAGCCAAATGGCTGAGCTATATATTCACCACAGTGACACTTAGGAAGATGGAGCATGTTCCTTCCAGTGGAGCCTTCTTAAGAGCAAGGAAACACTTTTCCTAGAAGCTCCCAGAAAGCGTCCCCTTGTATCTTGGCTGGGATCACATGACCATTCCTGTAGTTAGGGGTATGCCGTGAGTTGGTGTTGAGGCCTGGATTTCTGGACCATGACTGTGACAAATGGGTGAGGTTCCATGACACCAGCTAGAACTTCCCCTGGAGGTGAAGTTGGGGTCCGCTTTTCCTGAAGCACATGGGTGAAATGAGAGCAAGTTGGATTCCAGATGAAAATTGAGGTATTTTCAAGAGAAGGACCAGGGAGACAGGAGATGGGTAGAGAATCAACACCATTTACCATAGAGACAAAGCTGAATTCTCTGTTCCCAGGATTTTCCTGTAGTTAGAGCAAATCTTGGAGGACTGAAACATGCAGTTTTACTCTAAGACACAGGGAGAGAGAATTTAGTGTGTGATTTTGCAGGAGAAATTCCTGCTCAGCTTGGGAGGAAGTGGGCAGTGTTTCCACTTTGCAGAAGAGCTATGGGAGAGTTGGGAAAATTTATTTGAAAGATGAGAGGGTGAGGTGAAGAAGCTTCTTGAGGTCCCAGTGCCCCACGTTTTTTTCTGAGCCTGAACCTGGGAACAAGAAAGAAACCCAGCCAGGGGTTTCCACCCACTTCTGGAATTCTAGACTCTATAGGATGCTGTCTGGAGGGATGTTTGGCCCACACTCAAAGTGGAATAGAAAGGATAACGAGGTATGTATTAGATCCTTGGGCTGTCCTAACAAATTACCACAAACTAAGTGGTTGAAAGCAACAGATATTTATTCTTTCACAGTTCTGGATGCCAGAAGTCTGAAATCATAGAATCAGCATGGCTGTGTTTCCTCCGAAGGCTCCAGGGCACAATCTGTTTCTTGCCTCTTCCAGCTTCTGGTGGCTATAGACATTCTTGTGGTCTCCTCCTTCATTTCTGAGTCATCTCCCCTCCTGTGATAAATCTTCCTCTAGCTTTCTCTTATATAAAGACATTTGTCATTGGATTTAAGGTACACACAGATAATCCAGGATGATTTCATCCTGAGATCCTTGACTTAATTATATCTACAAAGACTGTTTTGTCAAATCACATTCACAAATTCCAAGGGTTAGTATGTGAACATATCTTTTCCGAGGCCAGCATTTAATCCACTACAGGGTATTCAGGTAGAGAGAAGAGCAGGGATGGTGCCCCTAATTATGCTTGTCTCCTGTGGTATGTGAAAGGGATACCCCAATTTCCCAGCACTCTAACAATGGGAAGACACAGGCCACTGAGAGCTCTGTTGGGACACTTGCCAGTCAGGACCTTGGACAGAGACACAATGATTTCCGCCCCCCACCCCCATCTCCACCACCGCAGCTCCCCCAGTCACAGTCAGACCTTAGGGATCCTGGTCAGCCCAGCAGTTGTGGAACTTCCACCAATCTTTGCATAAGTCAGAACAGACCCCAGACTCCACCTGCTGCACAGGGAATAGCAGCTAGGACAGAATCCGAGGCTCGGAACCAATGGGATCAGACACTCTGACAAGAGGGTTACATGAGGTCAAACAGGGGCCTTTCTCTTACGCTATGAGGACATCCAAGCTCTAACTCTTAGACTCCATCATGGGTGGGAGACCCCTTGTGAGGGGGAAATAGCTCTGATAGGGAACTGAAGTTTGTGTTAACTGAATCCTCAAAGATAATGAGTTACTTTTCATTGCAGTTGATTTTCCTCCTTTACATCACATCTAAGTGTATAAATGGTAAGCCTCCTGGAAATGATAGAACTGCCAGGTATTATTTTTTTTTAATGGGCAAATGTTATACATATCATCCAGCTTTTTAAAAAATCCCTTTGTTGAGGTACGATTGTGGAAATTGAATTTAGCACTTCATACGTTACAGACATATTCCTATAAGAGTATATTTTAGAGCTACCTTACTTCTTTTTTAAAATCCATATACTATAATTTATTTAACCAGAGCCTATTGATGAAAAGTCAGGAGGTTTATTGACCTCAATTGAATTAACAAGTGTATCAGTTGAGCAATAAATATATAACAATGCCCATTCATGCTGGGGTTGCAAAAATATACTATTTTCTTTCCTTTCTCCTAAATCTATATAGCTCTACCCCCACATTTCAGAAAATTAAAGTCCTTAAATGACCCAAGAATTGTTGATCAGAAAAATGCACCGCAGTCTTTTTCACCTTCCAGAGCACTCTAGGAATTCAGGTGGAGGGCAGCTTGTCGAGACACAGCCCTTTCAGTGTTGCATTCTGAACTCTTGAATAAAAGTTGCTGGCAGCGTTCACTCTCCTTTAGAGAAGTCCATGGTCACTTCTCAAAGGACATGGATCTTTGCCTTATTGCAACAGTGTAGTTACAATGACACTTGTAAAAAAAAAAAAAAAACTCCCTTCATATCTCTGTGTATCTCTGGGATATGCAGAAAGGGTTTGGCTGTGTTCTCACCTAGTGTTTAATCAGAACTCTTTAGACTGTAAGTGACAGAAACCTTAATGAAGCATAAATAGGGCAAGAAATGTGTTGGCTCATGCAAATGAGAAATCTGAGGAACTGCAGAACATGCTGTACCCAGGTGTTTAATTAAGAGTCTCTCTCTCCTAATTGCTCAGGTAGGCCTGCCTAGCTGAGGATAGGGGGTAGCTTTTTCACCATGTGAGATACAAGATGTCCACTAGTGCTACAATCTCATCTTTTCTTGTTTCACTTTAATAATAACTTTTTATTTTTCAGTTATAGTTGGTATACTATACTATATTAGTTTCAGGTGTATAACATAGTGCTTAGACATCTACGTAACTCACAAAGTGATCACACTAATAAATCTAATGCCCTTTGACACTGTACACAGTTATTACAATATTATTGGCTATATTCCTCATGCTATACTTTCTACCTCCATGACTATTTTGTAATTACCAATTTGTACTTCTTAATCCCTTCCCCACTTTTTACTGACCTCTCCAACCTCCCTCCCATCTGATATCCCTCAAAATATTGTCTGTATCTTTGAGTTTGTTTCTGTTTGTTTATTCGTTTTGTTCTTCAGATTTTACACATATGCGTAGTCATATAGCATTTGTCTTCCTCTAGCTGGCTTACTCCCCTCAGCACATTACCTTCTAGGTCCATCAAAAAATATCTTTTTCCAACCCTTTTTAGTCTGTGTGTGTCTTTTAATCTGAAGTGACTCTCTTGTAGGCAGCATATGTAAGTCTTATTTTCTTATCCATTCATCCACCTTATCTTTTGATTGGAGCATTTAATTCTTTTTCATCTGAAGTACTTGTTGATATGTAGTTATTACCATTCTTTATTTAGACTTTTGATACATATTTTATCTTCTTAAAGAAATCCCTGCAACGCTTCCTGTAATACTGGCTTTGTGGTGATGAACTCCTTTAGCTTTTTCTTGTCTGGGAATCTCCTTATCTGCCCTTCGATTCGAAATGATATCTTTGCTGGGTAAAGTAATCTTGCTTGTAGGTTGGAGGTTTTCACCATTTTGAATATTTTTTGCCAAGCCCTTTCGGCCTGTAAAGTTTCTGTTGAGAAATTGGCTGATAGTCTTATGGGTGTTCCCTTGTATATAAATAATTGCTTTTCTCTTGCCGCTTTAAGATTTTTTTGAGTTCAACCTTTGGCATTTTAATTATGATGCATCTTGGTGTGGGCCTCTTTGTGTTCATCTTGTTTGGGACTCTCTGAACTTCCTGGGGTTGTATGTCTATTTCCCTCACCAAGTTAGGGAAGTTTTCCATCATTATTTCTTCAAATAGGTTTTTAATTCCTTGCTCTCTCTATTCTCCTTCTGGTACTGCTATGATGCAAATGTTGTTACGCTTGATGTTGCCCCAGAGGCTTCTTAACTATTTTTATTTTTTTTTATTCTTTTTTCTTGTTGCTGTTCTAATTAAGTGTTCTCTGTTACCCCATCCTCTATGTTGCTAATTTGATCCTCCATTTTATCCAGTCTGTTGATTCCCTCTAATGTTCTCTTCATCTTAGATATTGTATTCTTCATTTCTGACTGGCTCCCTATTATATTTTCCATCTCCGTCTGCACATTTATGTTCTTTATCTCTTTGTTAAAGTTCTCACTGAGTTCATCTACTCTTCCCCTAAATTTCTTTAGCATCCTGATAACCAGTGCACTGAACTCTGTGTCTGGTATATTGCTTTTCTGGAGTTTTGTTCTGTTCTTTTGTGTGGGACATGCTTCTTTGTCTTTCCATTTTGGCTGCCTCCCTGTGTCTGTTGCTATGTATTAGGTAGAGCTCCTAAGTCTCTTGGTCTTAGTAGAGTGGTTTTATGTAGTAGGTGTGCTGTGGGGCCCCTTGGCACAGACCTGGGAGGAGGTCCAGCTGTAGGCCCACTTCAGACTCAGCACTTCTGGGGCAACCTAGTAACAGTCACTAAGCAATCTACATATGGCTGTCACCTGTCCTGGGCTTATAGGTGCCTCTAAGGGCCAACTCAGAAACTGAGGCTGGCTACCACTGGTGTGGGGCTTGGGGTTGCTCAGCAAGAGGTACAGGGCATGCCAAGGCCAGATGCTGCTTCTTGGGTTTTGTAAGCTTTTGAAATGTATTATGAAAGTTTGCAGCAGTAGCTAAGACAGCTTATTTGCATGGAATAAATCACTAGAGGTGACTTGGGTGGGAGAGGTAGAATCTCAGGGAATCCTGTGGGTGGAGCAATCTGTGTTATCCAGGTGATGGTGGCTGCATCTGTAGGCTGGGAGTGAGGAGGGCACAACAAAGGAACAATGGATTTTGTCTGCACCTCTGTCCATGAGCAAGCCACCCCTCCAGCTCTCTTCCTGAAGCTTGACATCTGTGTGCCTCCCCATATGCCCTGGTGCCCCTCGAGCAGGTACAGGAGCAAGTAAGTTCCTCAGTGAGAAAGGCTGGGTGTGGGCCCTTTAAGAGGAAGGTCTCTGCTTCCGACAACCCTTCATCTCACTCAGTTGCAATCTCTACTGGTTTTCACAGCCAGAGGTTGTGGGGATTTCTCTTCCTGGGCTGGGGAACCCAGTATGCAGCTAAGACACCTTACTCCTCAGGTTGGAGAAGTGGCCCTGCAGCCAGGATGGCCCTCTCAGTTCCCGATTGCTGCACATGGTTGTGGGACTGGGCCATTTCACATCCCCACCCCTTCTACTATTTTGAGGTGACCTGCTATTTGAGGTGATCTAGTTGTAGGGCTTCTGTTCAGCCAGACCTCTGGTGACTCTAATGCTGGTTGCTATGTAGTTTTGTTATAATTTTGGTGTGGCTGCTAGAAGAGACATGTACGGCCTCTACCTTCTATGCCATCTTGAATCTACAACCTCTATAATCACATCTTTATAGCTCACGATCTGGAAAGGAGAGAAAGAGAGTTTACTGAGAACTCCAGCAAAGTCTCAGGGAAGATTCCTATTGGCCTGCTTTGGGTCATATGTTTATCTTTGAGCAAATCATGGTGCCCAAAGGTGGGTGCTCTGATTGGCCAGGCATAGTTCATGGGTCCCTTTGCCTGGGTATGTGCGGAGGCTGTCTCACCTGAGCCACATGCACACAGGATTAACAGGAGAGATGTGACTTGCCAAAGAAAGGCTGGGTTGACAAACAGGTGTCCATGATGTCTGGCCTCCATTAATGTTATACCTCTGTCTGTAGAGAAGATGCTTGTTATTTGGATACAGAATTGGATATGGCTGGACTCCAAACTGATCACGATGCATAGCAATTGGACCCTGCTTAGACCTGTCTTGGTTTCCACTCCCACACCCCACTCAGACCAAAACAGTGTGGGGGTTGCCCACACCCATGTCCCAAGCCCACACCCATGTCCCAGCCTTTCCCTGACCTTCATGAGTGCTCTGTGGATAGCACAAACACAGCTTTTCTGACCAGTGACAAGACCCCAGCCAAGCAGCACAATCTGAACTCAGGTGGCATAGGTAAAATACTCAGCATTTCAGGACACCTTCTACCTCAACTCAAGATCCTTTGTTTAGGGCCAGCTTTGGGGTCTGCCTTTGACTCTTCTGATTCCCTGTAGTGGCTGGGCTTCGGATACCCTAGGAACATTGTCTCTTCATCCTTGCTGTCTGGCCAGAGCCCAGTCCTGGCTTGCACCCTCTCTACTGGGAGTGGCATGTATGTCTCATGGCTATGGGAGGCATTCTTGGATTTTGGGATGCTTGTTGTGTGGGGGGCTGGACTGGGGACAGTCAGAGGACTGGGGGCAAAAAAGACCACATTATGGGTTGGTCTTAGGGACAGAGCTCAGCTTGGGTTTCTGAGCAGAGAGACCTAGAGATGGGGTACCTGCCCTTTCCAGAGTCTCCAAGAGGCAACCTCCACATCTGACCTTTACAATAGAGTCTCTGCTGACCCCCATCTCAGGCTCATGTCCCTCCCTTTTCCTCTGCAGCCTCAGGCTGGACAATATAATTCCTCCCTCTAGGCTTTGTCCATTTTGTTCCCCCTGCTAGAATGCCCTCTCCTGCCCCATCAGTCAATACTCATCCTTCAAAATTCAGCTGTACCTGAATAGCTGCTTCAGGAAAGTGAGACACTAGCTCTTATTAGCATGTGAAGATGTGCTGTAGCGGGTGCTACCCTCCAAGGCCAGTACCTTCAGCTCTGAGCCTCAAGGCTTCTCTGGAGCCTGGGAAGGCTGTATTGCCACAGATGCCAGGGAGTTAACACCCTTCCATACCCTAAAGTAGCCCTTAACCAATGACTGACAGGTGTTACTGTATAAAAATTCAGCTCCCTTGCCCCCTGGGTGGGAAAACTCTGCAGGGTGTGTTTTACTATTTCCCAGGGTCTCCCTGTGGGATTAAACTCCAGATGCCAAAGGTGGTAACCTGCCTGTTAACACACTTCAGAGGCCTTTTCTTTATCCTGTCTCACTTGTTTACTCCCTTATGATTTTTCCTAGGATCACCTGAATTGTGAACCTCCAAATTCATATGTCGATGCCTAACCCCTAATGTAACTGTATTGGAAGACAGGCCTGTAGGGAGGTAATTAAGGTTAAATGAGGTCATAACGGGGGAAGGGGTGGCTAATGTGATAGAATTGGTGTCTTTATAGGAAGAGGAAGAGACACTAGAGATCTCTCTCTCTATGTACGCACAGAGATGAGACCGTGTGACGACACAGCGGTAAGGCAGGGCAGCTGTCTACAAGCCAGGAAGAGAGACCTCACCAGAAATAAACCCTGATGGCACCTTGATCTTGGACTTCTAGCCTCCAGAACTGTAAGAAAATAAACGTTCAACCAGCCAGTGTGTAATATTTTGTTATGAGAGCCTGAGATGATTAATATACTTTCTAACTAAGCTACTTGCTCTCAAATCCTTATTTCAAGGTCTGCTCCTCTGGAACACAAACTAAGATGGATGGTCAATTTCATTAGGCACCATTCTAAAACCACAAAGTGATACTATTTCACACTCATTGGAATGGCTAAAAGGAAAAAGCTTGACCATACTGGTGTTAGTGAGAATGTGAAGCTGTCATACAGTGTGAAATGGTAAACCATTATAGAAATTATTGGTCAGTATCTAATAAAGCTGAAAATATGTACAGCCTATGACCCAGTAATCCCACCCTTTGGTATACACCCAACAGGGATACATACATGCGTTCATCAAAAGTCAGGTGTAAAAATATTCAGTGCAGTACTATTTTCAATAACTTCCAAACTTCCATCAACAATAGAATAGATAAACAAATTGTAGTATATTCATGAAATAGAACACTATACAGCAATGAAAAAGAACAAACTCTGTTACATGTAATAATATAAATGAATGTCAAAAACACAATGTTGTAGAAAAGAGGCCAGGCACAAGAGAGTGCATACCGTAAGATTCAACTTACCTAAAGTTCAAGAACATAATATTCATAGAGGAACATAATATTCATAGAGGAAAATTCTAAATGTGCATCTTGATGATTCACAAACTGAGGGAACACCTGTAGAGCCTGCAGCTAGGTCAAGAAATGGAACATGACTATGACCCCAATACCCTTTTTTGTGCCCTTTCAGTCACTGCCCCCAACCCCATCAAGGACAGCCACCTTTCTGACTTTTAGTACTGTTGAAACTGTACAGAAACAAACCATTATGGGATATACTCTTGCATTTTAAACATTTTACTTGTGAGATCACCCATATTGTTTTGTGCAGATGTAATTCAATTAGTTTGGGACTATCATAAATAGTGCTGCTGTGAACATTCTAGTATGCATAATTTGGTAAACATATCTAGATGCTTCTTTGGGGTATATAACTAGAAGTGGAATTACTGGCTATTGCTTGTTTTTGTTTCATGTTTCATCTATTGCTGTTCTGATCCCCACTTAGGACAACCAAGGAGGCCTCTGGTATCCCTTCCTTCTTGAAGTTAGTGGGTTTCAGTTCCCATCTGTAGCTAGGGCATACCTAGATATCCCAGGTGCTGTGAGGCTCTGAAGCTTCTAAAGGAGTAGAATCAGGTCATGAGCCCTTTGACCTCCTGGCCCAGCTCCCAACATTCTTGAGGCCAAAGGTATCCCAGAGGAGGGCCGATAGTGCAGGTCCAGCCCTAGCTCCTCCACGGGCCAGGTGCAAGAATAGGGCAGTGGGTGAGCCTCAGGTCACGGCCAGGCCAGGCTGGGAAGGCTGGAATGCTCCCAGGCCCAAGGTTCCCTTTGTGGTGAGGGCAGGGTCCTCACCTTTGTGCCCACTTCAGGGGGGTAGGCCTCCTTAGCACCTGCCTGCTTTTCTCTGGGCCTCCATTGCCTCTACTGTCAACTGGGGATCAGAGTTGCTTCCTCACCAGAGTGAAGATTGAAGGAGATTGAAGACACTTACCTGGGGCCTGTGGGCATTATCAGCCCACTTCACAGTTGAGAAAGCTGAAGTTCAGAGAGGTTAAGGGGCTTCTCTGAGTCACACAAGATTTGAGCCCAAGTCTGTTTGTGTCTGAAGCCTGTGCTCTTTCTACTTCATGAAGCTACATAGTTGGGGGTAGACATGGTATGATTTGAGGGGCATAAAAAGGTGAACCCCCAAAGTCAAGCTATGTCTTTTCCGGTGTTTGGGTTTCCATCATTAGAACATTATTCCTTTGGGTTAGTAATACCTTCTTTTGAAAGCACGTAGAAACGAGGGGCAAGATATGCCACATCAGTGTGGTCCCTGTGCTAATCTCTGGGAGAATTGGAGACTATGAGCCCTTAAAGGGGTGATGAGATTGCTTCATTCCCTTCCTCAGCCCCACCCAGGCCCTGTCACCTCGATGAATAGGAAACTGAGGCCCAGAGAAGGACATCGAGTTGTTCAGACTCACAAGTAAGGCCTCACCCCAGGCAGCCTCCCTGCTCTGCCAGGAAGGACCCAGGCCAGAGGGGCTGACCTCCAGAGGGCCAGCTGAGGGCCCTGGGGTTTTGCAGCCAGGATCTGCCCTGGGGCCTGCAGAAGCATAGTTGTCTGAGTAAACTTCTCTGGAAGGGAGGGAGGCGTGGGTGCGGCCTGGGGCCCTGAGATAAGCCTTGCTGTGCTCACACCCATGCCCTCACCCTCCACAGTGCCCACACAGCCCCACACCCAGACTTGATGCTGTGCTCAATGCTGGGGCTGCAGCTCGGGCTGGCCTCATGTTGCCCCGACTTTGCTGAGCTGCTTCTGACCCTGGATAGGTCTCATGGCCTCTGAGATTAGGGTCCCCTGGGAACAAAGCTCTCTTGGCTACCGGGGCACTTACAGCCCCACAGCTGCTGCCCTTCGGTCTTGGGTTGGAATCCCTGAAACAGACCTGAAGCAGGAATCAAGGGCAGGGAGTTTGTGAGGTGATTCCTGGAAACCATAAAAGATGTGGGAAATGAGGCAGAGAGGAAAACCAATGCAGGCAAGTTAATGAGCAACAGGTGGACAACTGGGGCTCAGCCCCTCACCCCAGACCTCGAAGATGGTGTAGAACCAGCCTTAGAGTTGTCACACCACCAACCCTGTTCTCCATGATACAGGGTTTCTCCCCCAGGACATGACCCCAGCCACAAGACAGAGTCACAGACACCTGGTAATGCCTGGGAATGTGGGCGGGCTCATAAAGAAGAAAAGAAAGCTGGAGGAAGAGCCTGGGGAAGGTCCTGCCGTCAGGAGGGCTTGTGTCCCAGCTCTGGTGCTGATTCATCTTCTCCAAGGATCAGTTTATGCACTGATAAAAAGGGAATAAAAATATTGCTTACGTAGGCGTAGGTTGTGTATAGTGAAGATCAAGTGCTATAAGACTTGTAAATGACTGGGGGTGGTGCTGGTACAAGTGGAGATTAATAAATAGTGCTTTTTCTTCCTCCAGGGCAAGGGTCAGCTGACTCACCTAGTCTGGGGGCACCAAACAACCTGCCTTGTATCAGACATTGCTGTTCCCAGAGCCCTCCCTCTTCCTTCCCTCTTTATCTTCAATTTTAAAATCGAATAGCGACTGATATCTAAGCCATCCCAGGTCAGGGTGGGCTTTCAGGACCCAGGAATGTACTTGCCCTGGGAGTTCACAGTCTAGTCGGGAAGACAGAAAAATATGTGGCAGGGTGGTGACATGGGTGTGGGCTTTGACAGGTGGGTAGAAGTTTGTGGGTCAGGCCTGGGGCAAGGAGGCAGTGCAGGCAGAGGGAGGAGCCAGAGGAGATGGGGTGGAGTGGGGTGGGAAGATAGAAATTGTTCTGGGGGCAGGAAGAAGGCGAGCAGAGAAAGGGGGGCAGTTGTTGGAGCTTGTAATTTGAACCTCAAGGTAAGTATAATTATCTCTGAGTTACAAATGAAGAAATGGAGGCTGAGAAGGGATGTGTCTTGTCCAGTTGCTGTCAGGGCAGGGGCCAGCCAGGGCTCTGTCTCATATCCCCAGCTCCCCTGGGCACAGAACAATAATCTCCCTGGGAGTAAGTTGGGGATGGAACACAGAGGTAGGCAGCCCTGGAAACCAAGACAGGGGCTCTCTGCTCTGGCTCCTCCCTTACCTTCCCTTCCTGAATCTTTCATACACGTAGTCAGCACTGCTACCCTAGACTCCGCACATCTCCCTGCAGGGTGGGGATGGGAAACCCTCCACTTCCATGCTTTTTGTCCAAATTCCATAGAATTTTGTGTCTACAATAAGTTTGATCTTAAAATCAGTAAGGATTCTAATGATTTACTAGAATAATTAATCTGCCTGTAAATAAAGCAAGACATTCAGAAGTTATATAGTGACAATGTTCCTCTGTTTGTCCTCAGAGTCAGTAGGAAACAGAGGTCCAGTCAAAGTGGGGATGGGCCCCACATCTCCCCCAGGGGAGATGTCACAGGTCACAGACCCTGAAGTGGCATGTGTGGGGGTGCAAATGCACAGCTGTGTGTATTCACATCTGCAGAGTCACAGGACAATATTTGCATACATAATTATGACAAACCCATAGAAGCACCTCTAGATCCACATGCATGTGTGCACACCACAGCACACATTCAATCTACACTTATATACACTTCATGCACATATCCTTATACATACTCATTCACAAACACAAACACTTGCATGTATGCTCACATCACTCATGCACCCACACACCCCTAATCATGTACATTCTACAGGCACACACACATCCTCATGTATACACACATATGTAGGCACATGTACGCACACACATCTATGCAGCCACAATGAGACAAAGACTTACTACAAACTCAGGGGCACTTATAGCCACACATGCTTATACATATCAACATGCACAGGAACTGGTACATGTGTGGATTGTGCATGAATCTCCATCACATGAGAAACAAACCCAAACACCTATAGACATATGGAAGTCTCCACAGTTGTACATAGAAGAACACATTTTACATTTAGATGTACCTACCCTGTGTACATGTGTTCACACACGGTCCTATATTAACCAGGTAGGACTCCAGTGTAGGTCAGAGACGATGGCTATAACCATTGGACGATACTGCCTCCTTGGTCAGAGTACTATAGCGTAGATCACCGCCCACAGCAATGTGCATCATCTATGGAGCTACAGTCCTGGGGCAAAGCTTGAGCACATGCACACATGCTTTCCAGTGGCAATGCTGTCCCCAAAAGGCCCTACTCAAAGGCACATTTATTAGGGGAGGGTGGGATCAGCCAGGAAGAGACTGGCCAGGCCCTCCCTCTATCTCCAAGCTCCCTGGGAGGACAAATGAGAGACTTGGGGCTAATACCAGCTATAGAGGGACAGGCCTGCAGGGAATGGGATCCTAGATTCCAGTACTAGGGTACCCTGGAGGCATCCTCTGTGCCAGCTGGGGAGTGGGGATGCTAGAGCCTCTAGGCCCTTCACCCTCTTCGCCACGGGTAACATCACATATGTCTCTTCTGTACATTAGATTCCTTATGAAGAAGTAGTTTCTCCATCAGAGCAGACAGTGCTAGAGATGTGAGGAGAAAGGCACTTGTATCCAGTGGGGTCAGGAGTACAAATTGGAACCTCACTCTTGGCAGAATATCTAAAATGTGCATGTCCTATGACCCAGCAGTCTCATGTCTAAAACTCTGTTCTTTGTGGATGAAGATGTACAAATAAGGTGTTTACTGCCATTGTTTATGAAAGCAATAGATGGAGACCATCCAAAAGGCATCAGGAGGTGGCTTGTTAAGTAAACCAGTGTCTGCCCATGCCAGGGACCACCAAGGAGCTGTTAAAACTAAGACTGGGGTGGATCTATGTGGGCTTGTCTGGAAAGATGGCTATGAAGTGAAGAAAGCATGTTGCAGAATAAGGAGACTTATCTCTTCATTTATTATTTTAAATACTTCTAAAAATTTAGATATAAAACATATAACTAAATTCATAGAAAAGGGTTACATAACTCACTCTCAGAGTGGTGACCTTGGAGTAGGAGGCAGGAAAAAGACTTATTTTTATTCTACATGCTCCTTATAATTTTTTCATTTGTTTTGAGCCACAAGCTTTTGTATATATATTGTCTTCTTTATAATTTTAAAAATTATTAAGATTTCTAAATGAAGCATTAAGATTTCTCCTCAAAATCTTAAATCTTAAGTCATGGGGAATTGTACAGCATAGGATTATTATTATTATTTAACAAATCTTAAATCTTAAAAAAGCATTAAGTTTTCTCATTCCATTAATATATGCAGGCCCTGAGGAGGCAGAGAACTACCCAAGGTCACAAGTGGCCTTGACTGTAGCTATAGCTCTGACCTTGACATCCCACCCACGGATCCTTCCTCAACTGCCCAGTAGCAGGGCACTGGGACCAAGAAAGAAGCCATGACTTTCAAAGTGGGGATGAGTAGAGAAATGGCCTTTGAGTTTCAGGCCACTGATACTCTGCAGAAGGAGCAGGCCCCTTTGGGTGTGGAGAAATGTCGCTGCTCCTGGGAGAAGCACCTGTGTGTTGAGATAGTGATTCTTTATCACTGAGTGTTCTGAGTAGCTTGGGACCCTGTCTGGCATAGCTTGGCTCTGCTATCCTCAGAAATGCTACTGAGAAATGCCACCCTTTGCTCAGTGGCCCATGGATGCCATCTCTGGTGCAGCTTGCTATGGATGCTGACTTACACTATCCTACTCTGACTGAGGAGGCAGCATGGCTAAAGCTGTCATCCCTGGGACTAGACTCCTGGAGCAAAACTCTTCACTGCCACTCATGAGCTAAGTGACCTGGGAAGGGTTACTTCACCTCTTTGGACCTCAGTCTCTTTGTCTAATATGATAACATAAAAACATCTCCCCATTGGGTTGTTGAGGGCTAAAATAAAATGCTCAGGCCAAAAAGTAGAAACGAACCGAATGTCACTCAGTGGGTGAACAGACAAACAAAATGCGGTCTGTCCCCGCAATAGAATATTATTCAGCTATGGAGAGGATCAAAGTATTGACACATGCTGCAACATGGATGAACCTTGAAAACATGCTAAATAAAAGAAGACAGATACAAAAGGCCACATATCATGTGATTATATTTATAGGAAATATAATTACATATAATTATTTAAATTTACCCGGAATAAGCAAATCCATAAAGACAGAAAGTAGATCAGTAATTTTTAGCGGTTGTGGGGAATGGGATATGGAGAGCGACTGATAGAGGGTGCAGTATTTCTTTTTGGGGTGATGAAAAGGTTCTGGAATTAGATAGTAGTGATGGTTGTATAACTTTGAGAATATACTAAAACCCACTAAATTATGCACTTCAAAAGAGTGGATTTTATGGTGTGTGAATTATGTGTCAAAAAAATACGTAGCAAAAAAAGATTAAGAATGAATATAAAATTTATATACCAATATAGCATGCAGCATTATTTTATTGGTGGAAAACTGAACAAACGTAAATGTGCATTTGTTATTTCAAATGCATTATGGTATAGCCTTTTGATGATATATTATGTAACCATAAATAAAATTTTGTTGTGGAAAATTTTTTTTAATTGAATAAAACACTTAGGGTGGTACCTGACACATAAAGTACCATTACTGTGTGTTGTTATTAACGAACTCCAGGACAAACCTATAGGATGAGCTTTCTCACACCCTCATGGTGGATGAGGAAATAGGCTCAGAGAGGAGACGTGACTGATGTGGCTGCACAGCCTCCTTCTGGTCTGCTGTTGGGGAAAGGCAGAGTCGTGGCTTCAGAGTGCCCAAACTGACTGCCATTTTCTAGCTGTTGGGGGCCTGGTCCAGCTCGTCCTTGCATCATCACTCTGAGTCTCCCTTGGCCTTCCTGTCCACGTGTGGAGGGGAAATAGAGTCTAGGAGAAGTCTGAGAGTGTGCCACCCAGCTGGTGGTGCTCTTACAATGCCTCTGGGGTGGGCATAGGTAGCAGAACTGGGACCAAATGGGTAGAGACCCCAGGGAGACGAGATCACTTCCTCTAACCTCATCTGCTTGGAGTAGTGAGCCACAAGTCCCTATGAGTGACCGGAGGGCCACGGTAAAAGGAGCCCCATGGAAAACCTCGGGAGGAAGCAATTCAAGCAGAGCCCAGGGGCATAGACTTTCCCTCTCAGGTCATTACTCCATTCAATATCTGGAGCCCCTTTTCAGTCTATTGTCCTTGGGAAAGGCATCCCACTTCCCTGGGACCTTGATTTCCCCTGCTAAACCAGTCCAGCATGGTGGTTATGACAGCATGTTCTTGGGGTGCAGAATGCCTGAGCCCAAATTCCAGCTTCCCTGCCCGTCCTTTCGGATTGCATGTTCCTGGGCAGGGAAGATCACCTCTCTGGGCCACCGTTTGTTTGTTCATCTGCAAAATGGAGATAATAACAGTACCCATCTCAGTAGCCCTTGTAACAATTAGGTGAGAAGTGAATGCGACATGCTTTGAGCACAGAGTCTGGCACACTGTAAACCCTCAAGGCCTGTTGGCCATTACTGTTATTGTATTATCAGTTATGAAGGGGCCGGAGGACACCTGCAGGCCTAGAGGCAATAAGCTGACCCCTGAGCCTCTGTCTCCCAGCTCCCCGCCTGCTGTCCCTGTCACTCTCTTCAGCACTGGGTGATCGACAGGTTGGGCCGGTGGCATCCTGGCAGGCCTGTCCTAGCAGCTGCTCCCACAAGGCGAGGCCCTTGAGCTTCGGAGAATTAATTAGGCCACATTCCTCTTCCAGGGCTCCTGGCGGGCCTGCACACAGCCCCCTTCTGAGCTGCTGAGGGCTCTTGGCTCAGGTCCCTGGCAGGCAAGGTGAGGCCCACACTCTGCTCTCCCCTGAGAGGGGCTGGGCGGGAACTCCTGAGCCAGAAGTGCTGGCTGTGAAGGGACCAGTAATAAGCCAGTAGCCCAAGGCCAGCTCCTGTCCTAGTTCTCCTCTCCTAGCCATCTTTGCTGTCTTCCCATCTCTCAAGTACAAATTCCTGGCATTGGGTACCATTTCTAGCCTGGCCCTTGCCCATCAGTTTGGCTTTCTCTGTCTGGATGAGGCATCTAACCAGACATGCCTCATACCCTTGCCCTAGATGTGATGCCCTTTTGCCCATCCCAGCATGTGCAAACCCTACCTATTCTCAAACCCTCCATCCCCTCCCAGCTGGAAGGGAAGCCCATAGCTTACTCCACCACCCCCATCCCTTTACTTAGCCCTTGTCTGTCTTTCCTGCCAGCCTGTGAGACCTCTGAGAGGACCAAGTGTAGTTTGAGCCAGACATGGAGCACTGAGAGAGGGCATTTCATGGATGATAATACTCTCCTGAGAGACATTGTCTGTCTGTGCTGGGGGTGGCAGCTGCTGTGGATCTCCCTGCCTGTAGCCCCTTCTCCTATGCCAGGTGCTCAGCCTTGATGTGGCACTGCTAATTCCCACCTGCTTCTCTCCAGCCTTCCCCCAACCCCCTTCTTCTTTTAAACCCTGAAAAGAGTTGGGAATAGCTCCTTTCCTCATAGAACCTTAACCTTGCTCTTCCCTTTGCCTGAAACACTGTTGTGCACCCTCATGCTTCACTCGGTGGATTCCCTTGAGCTTAGTCTAGATGTCACCTCATTCAAGAAGGCACCCTGGGCTCCCCCACACCAGGATCTCCATCTCAGGGTGGATGTACCCTATCGGAGAGGCAGGACAGCAGAGAAGTTTGAGCCTGAGGTTTAAAATCCCTGCTCAGCCACGTACTAGCTGTGTGACTTTGAGCAAGTCACTTAACCTCTCAGTTACCTCTTCTCTAAAATGGGAATGATAATGATAGAATCTGCTATATAAGGTGGCCATGAGGAACCAAGGAATTCACATGCAGAAAGCTTTTAGTGGGTATTCAATTAACATTAGCTATTATTTTAATCATAATATTTAACAGTGTTTTCTTTAAGGCACTTGACCTGTGAGGGGCCTCCTCTGTCTTGCTTACAAGAATCTCCAGAGAGGTGATTATTCATAATTGTTAAATAAATGGATGGCCACATTCCAATGATTTATTGCCCTGATAGTCCTTTCTGAACAGTAAACCTAGCAATGTTGTATCTATTTTAAGCAGAGAGAGAAAGAGAGAAAGAGAGAGAGAAAGAGAGAGAGAGAGAGAGAGAGAGAGAGAGAGAGAGAGAGAGAGAGAGAAAGAGAGAGAGGGAGAGTGTGAGAGAGAGAGAGAAAGGGAAACTAATTTCTGGAAGTTCTTTCCTGAGTGAGGGGGTTAGGGGCAGAGGCAGCTGCGAGTGATGAGGCCTGGTCTGGTGTCAGGCTGAGCAGCTCTGGACATGGGACTGAATTCCCTTTGCCTCAGTTTCCATTGCTGCATGGAACCCACGTAAATCTGGGTTGTTCTGTGCCCCCTTCTGGCCTATCTCTACCTGGTGTTCTCATCAGAAGGAACACAAATTTGGCTCAAAAAAACCTTGACAAAACCTGTTAAGTATTTATGGGAAAGGCAGAAAAAGGCAGGAAGTGGGGAGACTTTGTCTCTTAAACCAGACAAATTTCCTGAATTGTTGACACCTTTCTTCTCAGGGTTGCATTGGACTTGGCAGCTGTTCCTCACAAATTTTCCTCTGCTTCTTCTAAACTCTACTCACCTTAACCCACATTCTGGGGCCCCTGCTACCTAAGGGGTGAGCTATAAGGAGGCACAGGCTCTGCAAAATTCTTCCCTTGGAGAGAGGTATGACTAGCAGAAGGTCAGAGCGGGACCCCCTACAGTGCTGAGCCCAAGCCAGAGGCCCCCATTTCCAGGAGACTAGAGTCGCTTTGCCTCTACCTGCTTCTAAGGCCTCCTTTCCTTTCTTTAATCATCTCTGTTACTGAATCACTTGGGTCTCTGATCTCTGAACTCTGGCCAGGGCCATTGGGGCCTGTGCCAAGGGCAGTGAATGCCTGCTTCCTTGGGCCTCTGACACACCCTCAACCAGAACCTCGTCATCCCTCTGTCAGCTTTTTATCACACCAGCTGCCCTGGGGTTGCCCCACTCAGCTGCTTGCCTGGCCATAGGCTATTGCTTTGGGCTTCCAAGGGGGGCAGGGCCATTTTGAATGAGTTGTTGGGCTGCCAGAGAGCGAGATTCCCCTGGCATCAGGCTCAGCTGAGATTTGAAAGGTGTGCTCTGGCCCTGGGCTGTGACTTCCTAGGAAGTAACTGTGCTAGGCCTATTATACCAGTCCTCACCATGCAGGATGCACTGTGGACCCCTGAGGGATGATCATGAACTTACTTCCCTGCCTTCTGTCCCCTTGTTCACTCTTGCCCTGTGCAGCCCTCTGGTGGCATGTCTCCAAAGCTCAGCTCTAACCAGGTCCCCTGTGCTCACAGAACTTTTGTGGCTTCCCACAGCCCATGAGAGAAAGTCCAAGCTCCTTCCTTTGGCTCAAGGCTTCCCTGGTTCTGTCTCCTGCTGTTCCTCCCCTTGCCATGCTCCAATTACATGGGGTCCTCTGTGGAAATCTCCTTATCACTACCAGTGTCACACCTTTACCCTTTCTGTTCTCTTCCAATTTCCTTTCTATTTATTTGTGCTTACTCATCTTTTGAGGCTACAGGAGTAGCCTCTGTCTAAGGAGTCTTTCTCTGGCCACTCCTCTCCACCCCAGCCAGCCTCAGTCTCTCTCTTCCCTCATGTCCTTTAGCTCTGTGCCTGTCACAGTGACTATGTAATAACCATTGATAGCCTGACAAGCAGCCTCTGCCTCTTATCAGGCCCAGTGCTGAGCTCAGCACCATAACTTATCCATTTAGTGTTTATACCAGCTTTACAAAGTAGGAACTATTGTTTCCTGTTTTATAGATTAAAAAACTAAGGCTCAGAAAAATTTTCTCAAGGTCACACTGCAGTGGTGATCTATAAAGTCAATCAATAAACATTTATTAAATACAAAATATTAAAAAATGAATAAAAACTTAAAAAATACATATGTATGTACTATAGATTCTGAGTTCAAATTCTGATGTCACCACTTATTTGCTGTGTGACCTTAGGCAAGTCAAATGCCTTCTCTGTGTATCAGTTTCCTCATCTGTAAAGTGGGAATCATAAAAGTACCTATGTCATAAAGTTGTTATGAAGATGAAATGAGTTACTTTGCGTAAAGTGCCAGTATACAGTAGAAGTTCAGTATGTGTCAACCAGTTATTCTTCCATGAAGGGGTCAGGGTTGGCTTCATGGACGAGGCAGAATTAGAGTAATGTGTAAATAATTATTTTTCAGTTGCCTGCTCAGACCACAACCTGCCACTCCTAGTGCAGGCCAGCTGGGAGAAAAGGGAACAGCCTGCTCTCAGGGCATCTGGGAGAGATGGAGGCTGTGGGTCCAGGCAGCTGCCAGCAGGGGTGGCCCTAGTGCTGGCTGTCTCTGAGACTCAGGTGGAATACTTCTTGGGCTTTGGCAGGATTGGCCATCCCATTCCTAGAGGCATGGGCTTCTTTGTTCAGAGGCATGTTGAACTCCCAGCCAAGGCCCAAGGTGAGGATCAAGACCAGGTCCTGCCTGTGTCTTTATCTAAACACCCATCACTGGCCACTAGGGCTGCACACAGCCTTGGAATCCATGTAGCCCCAGCCCTCACCAGATAGATTTGCTCATGGACCCAGCAGCCCCTGTCAGCACAGGGCAACTGGAGCATTCGTGGGTCTCGGCTGCTTCCAAACATGCTTTTGGGCAAGGCTTGGCCATCCATTACTTGCTTGATGGGAATGTAGGTTCTGGAATCCTGGATGTCAAAGCTACAAATGGCTGTTCAGGCATGTGATAGGCAAAAGCCCAGAGAGGGTGGGTTAGCAGTCAGAGACGCCCAGCAGGGGCATGGGGAGTGGAACCCAAGGCTCCAGCACCTGCTGCAGGCTCTTTCCTTCCCCTTCCTGTGACCCTCTAACTACCAAGCAGCTGCTTCCTGAGGGATGCCTCCCCCCGCACCTCAGCCAAGACAAAATCCCAGAGTACTCTTTCATTATTTATTACAAACACAAGTTCACAGGCAAATAATTGAGAGTCTAAAAAAAATACATTATAATAAATAATTGGAATTCCCAAAGTTCTTAGAGCAAATAAATTATATACAGACAGATGAAGCAGAATAGGCCCTTCTCACCAGGAGTGTCCTGAGGGTATGAAGGTACAAGGACTCTGGGGAGAGAGATCTAAAAGGGACAGATGGGGGCGGCCAGGACACCAGCCATTGGACAGCCCTGTCCAGCCTCCAGGGCTGGCTTAGGTGTGAGTGCCCATCACTGCATGTCATTCCTGGTTTGCAGCCAACAGATAGGATATCTCTCAGGACTTGGCCTCCAGGTTAGTGTACTTCCCCACGCAGTTCCTTTCAGCAGGGATGTGGGGCCAGAGCCAGGGTGAGAGGCTGCTCTGTACCGTGGGAGCAAAAGCTTTCCTGGTCACTGTGAGGGCTTGGAGCTGCCTTGATGGAGGCTCGCTCTCCAGAGCGAGGAGATCTGAGCTTGTGTCAATCCCAGCAGGTAGGTTTCCTGGCCCAGAAAACAGGTGGAGGGTCTCCCTTCCCTGGGCTGCCCCCTCTTCTCATCTCCACGCAGGCTTCCTTCCCAGCGAACTTCTAGCTCTTGACGCTATCTCTTCCTCCGCCTGGAGTGTGTAGGCCTGGTTTCCCTTATTGCCTCCTTCTGTTGCCTAGCAAAGTGGATCTTGGCAGCAGAAATGTCCCTGAAATCAAGAAGGGTCAGTTTAGCATCCTAGGAGCTACAAACATCTGAAGAGGTCCCTGTGAGAGGCAGCAGCAATAGGGACTGAACTCTTTTATCGTGATTGCCCTGGGGTCAGAGGGTGACTGACCATAGCTGACCATGAAATCAAGGTCTACCCATCAATGTCAGGCCAGACCAGACCTAGAAGCTTCTCTAAGTGCTTTCAACAGGGGCTTTGACAAAGCTGATGTTCAACATCAAATGCTGCCAGAATGGCCGGATGGCAAAGAACAGCCCAGGGTTTATCTCCCATGACCTGCCTTCCCACTTCCACATCTGTGCTTGTGCTGTTCCTTCTGGGTTGTTCACCTTCCCCTCACCCAAATTCCACCTACTACAATGTCTATTCTTCAAGGTGCAGCTCAAAGTGGTCCAACCCAGACAAATATGGGTCCTAGCTGCCCTTTGAACCAGGCCGAGGCTCATGTCATTCAGGTGGCCTCGTCCTCCCTCAAAGCTTTCTAGCCTGGGAACTAAGAGGCTGGCTTCAGTTCTCAGGTGTAGAACTTGGGCAAGTGTCTCAACCTCTTTGAGCCCCTCTCTGAATCTATAAGATAAAAAAATGGGCCTGAGCTGTTGTTGTAAGAATATGGGTTGGCAAAGCAAGCTTTCTGCTAGCTCTGAAGAGCCATGTACTTGCAAAGTTTATCTTGAGTTTTTTCATTCTAAGATAGTTCCTAAGTATGTGTTGGTCCTGCCTGTCCCACCATCCTGCCTTTTTTTCCTACATTTCTGCTTCCCCAGAAAGATGGGATCCCCTAAGGAGGCAAGCTGGGCCCTAGCACTGGTTAGCAGCCATCAGGAGCAGAGGTAGGAATGACTAACACCTTCAGCATGCCCACTGGGGGCCAGGCCCTGCTGGAGGCACTTCATTATGTCAGCTCATCTAACCTCATGACAATCCCATGAGATGGGTAGCATTGTTGTCCCTGTTTCAAAATAAGAACCTAAAGTGGAGAAGTTAAGTGACAATCCCAAGGTCATGAAGCTTGTTTGTGGAAGGGCTGGAGTTCACATCAGGCAGCCTTGGCTCAGAAGCTGCCCCTTAGCCACTCTTGCATGCCAGATGTGAGGTTCCTGCTCTCAAGTCAGTTAGGCTGAACAAATATTCACGGGCACCTCTTGCGTGCCAAGTCTTGAGCTGAGCCATGCTGAGGCCACCATAGAAGAAATCCAGTCTGGGAAGGGGGAAGGAGAAGTCTGGGTAATTGCTCCCTCTAGACTCCAGCATGTGGGAGACACTTGATTCAGACACAGCCTGAACAAACACCTGTGGTCCTTTCAGAGTCACAAGCCTTCAAACCTTCTAAAAGGTCCACTTCCAGGCCTGGTAGTAACAAAGAGCATAGCAGTTAAAAGTATAGGCTCTGGCGTTAGCCAGATGCCAGATTGCTGTGTGACCTTGGGAAAGTGCCTTTACTTCTCTGAGCCTCAATTCTCTTAATTGTCCAATGGGATCACAGTCCTGCCTCTTATTGAGAACATACAGGAGGCCTCAATCAGTGCAGGTGCTCCTTACCTCAGCCGCTGGAGGAGCTCTCCTGCAGTGATCCAAGTCTTGCTGCTCTGGAACACTTCTGCAGGGGACCCAGTACCTGGGATTGCCATGGCTTCAGACCTGAATGAACAGCATTAGGGCCCAAGTGAGGGGCTGTCCAGGGCCCCGAGGCCACCTGGCTGCAGGCCCAGACCAGCCACCACCCCACCCTCACCTGCCCTCAGGAACAGATCTATTTCCACCCTAATGTACCTGGTATCCTTCCTTTCCCAGGCAGGGTGGGGACCAAGGAAAACTGAGCTACCAGGAATGCGTTCTTAGCCTCGGAAAGAGGCAGCTGGGTGGCTGGCCTTCCCAGAATTTTGTCACCTGCACCTGAGCATGGCCCTTTGCAGAGGAAACTGAGGCAGGAGCAGAGTCATAGCTTGAGTCTCAGGGAGTTTTCTCATAAACTATCATGGGAATGGAGGCTGGGGATGGCAAAGCCAGTTTTTGCTTTCCCCAAAGGCTCCAAGTGGAGGAAGGAAGGAATAAATTTTCTCACCCTTTTACAGATGGGAAAACTGAGGCCCAAAGAGTTAAGAGAATTGCAAAGGGCCCCCAGCAGTTCTGTGACAACTCTGAGATAGTGCCACAGTTTCCCCAACTCCAGATGTTACTCTTCCACTGAGGAAATGCCAAAGTCCCCTGGATTTCAGGTCCAAATCCAAAGCCCCATGGACTCAGTTAGATGGAGCAAGGCTGAAGCCCAGCTCTCTCTTTAACCAGCTGTGTGGCCTTACAGGACAAGTCCTGTCACAAGTCCTCTTTGGGCCTGAGCTGCCTCAGCCATTACCTGGCAAGATTCCCTCCTACCCAGGAGTGAGACATGATAATCTCTGAAGCCCCTGGAGTTGGGCAGTGGGAGGCACTCAGGGTGACTGGTCCCTTGCAGAAAGGAACACTGCATTTGGACTCTGGGTGGCCTATGGGCATCTAGGACCCTGCTCCCCCTCCCCCCATTAGCTCTTTGCTTCTCTTCTGGTCTCCCAGACACCCTGTTCTCCAGGGAAGGTCTAGGTTGGCAGCCACCTCTGGCCCATGCAGCCTAGGTGCCCACTTACCAGGGCCTTTGATGGCAGAAGGTGGCACATGCAGGGTCTCTGGAGCTGGAGCATTCACAGCGCCCTGGCAGAGAGCGGCGCCGGCGTCTTGGCGGGTTTCCCAGACCGTAAGGAGCTGTCTGTCTGTGGGCGGGCAGCCAGCAAGGTAGTGATGTAGGGCGGAGAGAGTAAGAATGAAGAGAGGGAGAGAGGGAGAGGGGGAGAGGGAAGGGGAGAGAGAAAAGGAGAGAGAGAGAAGGAGATGATTAGATAAACTAAATAAACCATGACCCTTGGTAAGCAGGGACTGTCTACACTGCACAATGCGATGGCCACCCATGCCACTAGCGTGGCAGCAAAAGGTGACCAGCCCCTGACCTTACAAAATCCCACTACAAGCTCCTCCTTAGGTGCCAGGTAGCCCTAGACAAGACTCAAGATCTCTCCCCTCTCTGGACTTCTGCCTCCACCCCACCCCCACCCTGCCCACTCCTCTGGGGGGTCCTCCCAGGTCCTCCCCCTCCCAGACAGAAACTTGAGCTGATGGACCGAGTCTGTCCCCTAGTTTGCAAAGAAGGCCCACAGAAGTAAACACAGGCTCACAGCTATGCTGCCCCCACTTGGTCTCCACTTGCCTGGAGGGATGACATATGTGTCTTAGAGCTTTGACTTAAAAATGATGAGTGTGCATGTACATGCATGTGCGTGCATGTGTGCATGTGCATGTGTGTTTGCATGTGTGTGAAATCTGGTGAAACTGATTTCAGATCAGAGTCTGGCCAAGGCGGGTGGAGGGCAGGGCAGGGGCCCTGTGGCTGGTAGGACCAGCACCTTTGGGTGCCAGATCTAATTTTAGCTGGTGTGGTTGAAATTGTAATGACTCCAGGTAGACCCAGCAGGCAGGGACTGGCAGGGTTCCCACCCTGAGTGAGTGTTTGGATGCGGATTAGCTCCACACACGCTTACGTGCAGGGCTTCTCTTGCCTTTTGGGGAAGGGAAAAAAACACAAACGCACACAGAAACTTTAACTTGAAGTATGCAGTGGCCCGGAGGCAGTACGGGTGCAGACAGAACAGACAGCACAGGCCCCCACCCTGGCTCCACCAGGTGACACAGGGCAGGTTTCTCATCTGTCATTTGGGGACAACAACAGTACCTGCCTTGGGGGAGGATGGGGGTTCATGAGATGATCATGCACGAGCCATGCTTGGCATGGGGCCTGGCATAGTTGAGACATGGGTGCTGTCGTTAATTGTATTATTCTTGGAAGATCATGCAGAGGCAGCACGGCAGAGCGAGTGTAAGCTTTGGCATCCACTGGATTTAGGATGGAGCTTCCACCTACCACTTACTTCTTCCTGTGTGATCTTGGGAAAGGCACTTAAACTCTCTGAACCTCAGTACCCTGACCTGGAAAATGGAGCCAACATGTTCTTACCAGGCTGTTGTGAGAATTCTCATGAGACAGCCCTTTATATTGCTCAGATAGCCTCCACTTGGGAGTTGAGACAATAACTGCTAACTATTGATATTAGCCCAACACGCTCTTGTGAAGGCCCCAGGAGAGTTATTCTTTGCCCGAGGTTCCCAGCATTGGCATAGTAGCTCCCTGCACCCACCCCTACTCCTAGCATAGTCTCTGTAGCTCACCCGGGGGTGTTCACCCAGATGATGTCCAAGTGGCAGAAGTAGACGCACTCCTTGTCCAGCCAGGAGCTGCAGGAACAACGCCGAGACCGCAGGTGGGAGCCTCTGGCACCAGGAGAGGGCACTGGCTGCTCCGGGGTGGCAGCGGCCTGGCCTTTGCCTGCATGCACAGGAGGGAGAGAGGAGTGGAGAGGTGGGTCAGGGCACCTGGCACGGCTGGGATAGGGGGCCCCACTGGGCAACTCCTCTTGCATAATCGAGGAAACGGGCAGTCTCAGCTGCTCAGGAACTCTGGGTCAGTCGGGGAAAGCCCCAGCAGTCCTGGTGGGAAGGGCCAGCTGCTGCCCTGTGCAGCGGCACCTCTGTTCTTGCAGAGCCCAATGGCAGCTGCCGCTGCTGCTGGGCTTCGGCTCCCGGCTCCTGTATGCCACCAGGTAGCTTGGGGGCCATCTCAGCCCCGAAAGGCGAGGAGACACCGCTGAACAGACCCCGGACGCCGTGTGGGGGACGCTGCTGAAGCAGGCGAGGCCAGAGGGCTCACCTTCGTGCAAGGCCACGAGCAGGGCCAGAGCGATGGAGCACCAGGCGGTGGGCACAGCGATCATATCTGCGGAGGAGCGCACGGTTGGATCGGAGCAGGGAGTGCGCCTGTTGCCAGCGTACTGCTGCCAAGCCGAGCGGACAGCTCATTGCCTCGGTGCCCTGGCTGCGTCTTATAACCACCAGGCACCGCCCCGCCCCTGCCATCCAGCCCTGCCCCACTGCACCGGCGGGCCCGGAGCCAGGGACACCGCCTCCTCCCGGGGCGCCTGGCCCGCCCCAGCCTCCGTGGTAGAGGCGGAGGAGGGTGGAGGGGGGAAGGAAAGCCTCGCTCCTTCCTCTGTGCTTGGAGCACCTCCCAAAGTCCGGAGGCTCCCTGCAATCCCCACCCCACCAGGGACCTCTCCCAGTCCTTTGGGATTTCTTCAAGTTATTCCCCAAAGTGCCAGAGCCTCTCCCCCACTCTCTCTGTGGCTGCTCCCTAGGTCTCGTCCAGAGCTAAGAGTTTGAAAGGGGAGCATGAGAAAAACCCTTCCTCTCCTTGACCAAAACCCTGCATCCTGCCTGCTTACTGCCATCCAGGCTGAAGATACTGCTTCTGTTGTGTAGGAGGTGAAAGGCCTGCTCAAAGCTGTGTGGCTTTGGGCAAGTCAGAGCCCTCTCTGGGTCCACTTCCCGGCGGTGAAAAACACAGCCTACCCCTGACCTCTGACAAGCCTGGAGCTGCCTCATCTCCACCTCATCCAGGAAGTGCCCCTCTCCCTGATTACCCCACCATGGCCTGGGAACAGGAATTCTGGTCCCTTCCAGAACCTATCCAACTTTGCAGCCATGGCCAAGGACATCTCTCTTGGGTCTCAGTTTCCTTATTTGCAAAACAAAGATAAAATTGAAGAGAGGGTTGGTTCTTAACAGGATGGCTCACAGGTTCCGCTGGGACTAAGAAGGGGGCTTCAGAGTCCTTCAGAAAGATGCCCCGTGGGCACACACATGAAGCACCACTTTAGAGGTCTGCTGTCTTGGACATGACAGGATGTGCTGGCTCACCTCGGCGGCTACTTTCTGCAAAAAAGGCCAGGTGGGGGAAGGTACTTCCTGGAGCTAGCATTCTGCTCCTGCCATAGGCTGCCCAATTTTTCGTTTCTGTGTTCATCAACTCTTTGGTCATTAGACATTTATGAAGGGAGAATTAGATGACCATGAAGCAACAGGCAATTTCACTTTTTCCTAGAGTGTATCCAGAGTGTGCATGTGTATACGTGTGTGTGTGTGTGTGTGTGTGTGTGTGTGTGTGTGTGTGTGTGTAGAGACAGAGACAGAGAGACAGAGAGAGAGAGATTCTGGTAGAGCAGGGCAGAAACGAAGGAGGGAGAGACCTGTCTTTGCTATCTTCCTTCCCTCAGGCTGGGTCAGGCTGCAGTGGAGGCAGAAACAAACATCTCTGGGCTACTATTGTGTGCTCAAAACACTTTCATTTCCTCTCCATCACAACCCCAGGAGGCCGCTCTACTACTGCCCAGGAGGAAATGGAGCCTGGCCAAGGTAACACAGCTGGTAGGTGCAAAGCTGGCTCTGGAACTCAGATCTCAGATCTTGGATCTCTGTCTCTCCAGCAAAACAATGACTCCCCATGTAGTGCTCATGGCCCTCCCCCGCATGGCGCCTCTCTAAGAATTTAGAAGAGTATTTCTGGAATGAGGTGAGCAATACTCCTAGTCATTTCTATTAGCCTCTGAGAGAATATAAATACAGAATTAAGCAGGGTTAGGGTGGGGGAAGGGGGTGGATAGAGAGTTGGAACCACTGAACTGTGAAGAGAAGAAAGAAGCAAAAGGAGGTCAGCAGGGAGAAGGAGGGGGTCAGGGTGGTGAGGAAAACAAGCAGGGAGGCAGATAAAGACAGGTAGGGAGAGAGAGGGAGGACAAGGAAGCAGAGTGTAGCCTGAAAGAAAGAACTCGGATTTGAGAAAGGAAAAGAGAAAGACCATCGGGAGTAAGAGTGAAGGTTCTAACGTGTCTAATCTTTACACAAATGCCAAGTGCCTACTCAGGACAATAGGGAACCAGAGGCTCCGAGTTGGGGAAACATAATAGAAGAATTAAATGGACCAGGAGACAGGATCCCTCTCTGGTGTGAAAGGCGGGTGACAACAGGACAGGGGCCGCCGCCTGGCCTGGCAGGGTCTGTGCAGGGAACTGTGCCCCACTCTAGTTTCCCTCCTACTCTGCCCTCAGCTTGAGCTGGGCAAACAGGGCTTCTGTGAAATGGAGAGGCCTGGCCCAGGAACCTGAGTGAGCCCAGATTGTAAGGGGTGAAAGCATTCCGGGAACGTTACCCCACTGGTAAGAGTTGGTTTACAGGTAGAGAAAATTAAGCTGAGTTAAAAATAGCCAGCCCGAGCCCCCTAGGGCGCTTAGCCTGGGCCCTGTCAATCACCTCTGACCCTCCTGGCTGCATGCCCCACCCCCACCTCAGTTACACTGCCCCAACAAGCTGCCCTGCCATACTCCACAACCCACAACCCGACTTGGCCCTGCTACCTGCCTGGGCTAGTAAAGGCTGCAGGTCTAGGGACAGGGGTTCCCTGAAGGTTATCCTGTCAGGATTTAGAAGGAATTGTTTCATACACAAAATAATTTGCTCCACTTCTGCTTGGTGACAGCTCCATCCAAGAGGGAGAGATCTGTGAGGTGGGTGGGCTGGCAGAAGAGGGCAGTTATGGTGTTTTTCTTGGTGAGTTGGTGCTTGAAACTGCTCTCTGGAAACCTCCAGTCCTCAGTCCAATTTCCTGGATGAGATGACGGAGGTCCAAGAGGACGGCAACTTCTTCAAGACAGAGATGGACCCAGACATGTTCCCTTGGCTACTAATCTAGCCTCATCCTTTTCTGCACAACAGTGAAGCTCTCCCAGGGGACCAAGTTGAGCCTGAGACTCTGGATCCATTGGGAAGGGCTGCCAGAATGGGCCAGGGTCCTGGGATGGGGCTAGGCCTTCTTCCCATGCACCCCAAAGCTTTTTCTATCACTCCTGCACTAAGAGTAAATATGGGTCCATTGAGCATCTATCCAAGCTGTGGACACCGTGTAGGATGAAGGATACACGGGAGTGAGGATTAAATGTCCTGATGATGTTGTCCCAAAGGGCAGGCACGGGCTGAAGCAGGTGCCTGGTATAGCAGGAGCAATGAGCTTTTGTCCCCACTCTGCTGTTCATGCTGTGTGGCCTTGGGCAAGTTGTGTCCCTTCTCTGGAAAACTTTAGAGTGACCCAAACATAAACCCTGCAGACTGCATCACTCTCGTTCCCAGGTTAGGCCCTTTGCTCTCTCACATCTGGAAACCCAGTCATTTCCTCCTTGCCACTGGGGCCCTCCAGGTTTCAGAAGGTTCTGCTTGCAGCCCTGATTGAAGGGACACAGTGTCTTGGTCGCAGGCACACACTGTGCCTGCGGCTTAGTAGAGCCAGCAGCTGGGAAAATGGGGCTGGACAGGGGGAGATGTCTGGAGCCCCAGGGAATGAGGAGCTGGGGAGGGTTTGGCCCTGGAGTCAGCCTGGGTTGGGGATTCAGGGACTGAGGAGGTTTGGACATCCTCATCAGCACTTGTCCCCAAGACTGTAGGTCAGAGCTGCCCCCACTCAGACCTGGGGTCACTCAGCCCCAGGGCCTCTTTCTAGTGGGTGGTCTGGGCCTCCTGCCATCAGCCACAGCTCACCCTGAGCCAGCAGGGCCTGCCACCGCCCACACCATTGTCCCCACGCTGGGTCTCCGCAAGGGCAGCCTTAGCCCTGTGGGACCAGCTCCACTGGTCTCTGAGGCTTTCCTCAGAGGACACCCCCTTACTAGCTCTCCTCCTCCCTCTGCCTCAGCCCATTTGGAAAGATTTATATCTTTCACATAAACTGTACTTTTGAAGGAATAATTCATGTGCCCCATTTGCTATTAATCTAAGGGTAATCAGGACAGGGTGAGCGAGGCCCACAGAACTGCTGGAATTTTAGCCGAAAGCAGAAACTGTTCAGTCAAATCACCCTGTCAACAGGCCACATGAGTCCTGCTGGACTTTTTGAAATGAGACATCTGACTCAAGGACTCAGCATCTGGGATAGAAGTCTCTGGATTCGAAGGTTTTGAGTTACCTCTAAAGGGCTAAGGGCCCAATTCACCACTTAGCTTTTTAGGGGTGTGGGGTAAACATGCATTTCTTGAGTATTTAATATAGTCCTAGCACTGTGCTAAGTGATTTACATACTTCATCTCCATTAACTGTCACAATATACTGAAGAAGTGAGTATCTTAATTAGTCCTAATTTTATAAACGAAGAAACTGAAGCTTATGACTTCAGTTAGAAAATGGCAAAGCCAAGGTAGAAGGCAGATCTGTGTATAACTCCAAGGTCCTAGCCCTGAACCCTGAGTGCTCCCAATGTGCTTTCCAACTTGCCAGACTGCGGGGAGCCCTCCTGCAGCAACTCTTCTCCAGGGGTCCCCTCCCTTCTCTTACCAGGCTGGGAAAGTGAGGAGCCCAGGAGCAGAGGTAGCCTCCCACCTGCCTCTGCTGGGAAAGTCTCACTCCCACAGCACGTAGCCCTGCCTACGAGGCCTGTGGCTGAGGCCTGGTTCCAGCTGTAAGGTGGGTATGGACAGTTCATTCTTATTTCACTGGATATCCACAATATACCTAAAGAGGCACACTGGGCTCATGATTCTCACTTTACAGACGAAGTCTTTCCAGATTCTCATTTTACAAATAAGGAAATGACGTCCTCAGGGTCACATTATAAACAAGAGGCAGGGCTAAAACTTTTTTCCTTATACTCATCTGCTATGGGACCAATAGCTTATATCACATATAACCAGTGATCCACCTATCTATCCATCATTCATCCATCCACCAGTTCAACTTCCTGTGTCCTCATTCATTCATCTACCCAACAATCCTTCCTCTCTCCCTCCCTTTCTTCCACCCTCCCTTCATTCCTTCCTTCCTTCTTCCTTCCTTCCATCCATCCATTATCTAACATTTTATTCATCCTTCCATCCATATGTATACACAACCAGCTTCCTATGCAGCCATCTCTCTTTATGAAAGATGTGATTGGAGAGATTAGAAGAGTCAAAGTTTGAAAAGCTTTGAATGGCATGTTATACTTGTCCCAGAAACTTTTGGTTATTTCCTAGGGGCAGGTGTGTCCCCTCACTGAGACGACGTGCTCACTGAGGCATGGTTTTCTTTGGAATCACCACCCCAGGGCCTAGCACAGGCCTGGGTACACAGTTTGTGCCCAATGCTAGAATGAAGTGGAAAATATAAAATGGCTTTGTCTCTCCAGACAAAACCTGCCTTTGCATAGTCACCCCTTCTGATGAGGGAGGTCTAGGTCCCTTTTCCTGCCCAATATCATCTTCAAAATGCTCTAATGGGAAAGAGTTGAGATAATCTTTAAGAAAAAAAATTAGGCAGGTAGGCAGAGAAGGAAAGACCCTTGCTTGGCCTATACCTAGATGAGAAAACTGAAGTCCATTTGGGAGGAAGAACCCACTGGAGGCTGCCCTGCCGGGCTTGGATCCTCGAAACTCAGAATGACTGGACTCTTTTCTCCCTGAGGCCTAAGCCCCTGCAATTGGAGGGGCTGGAAACCCCAAACTTCTCCATCCCACCGCCAGTACCAGCCAAGACGTGCAGCTGGCAGTTTTTCAGTCACACCCGCTCTGTTACCTAGAAACCATGTTTTCCAAGGCACACCCAGCACACCACCAAGAGGCCGCCTTTCCCCTCTGGGAAGGGGTGAGCCACCAGGAGGCCCGGCCCCGCACAAGTACAGTACTTCATTCTAGAAGTAAGTGTCAGCTAAAAATAAGTGCCTGGTGCCTAGATCATCAAGGTAACTTAGTGCCCAGCAGGCAGGCAAAGCCTGGGGTTCCTGCGTGATTCCAGGCTAACATTCCTTAGCAGAGGTGTGCCTAGGATACCTCCTGGTCTAAAAGTCTTAGCCTTCCTGCCCAGCTCCTGGGAATCCTGAGCCCATGAATAGCCCAGGAGGGATCCAGCTGGGCTTTGGTAGGCAGGAGGGGCAGTAGGAAGCTGAAGCTGCTGCCTGGAGCTGGTTCAGGGTGTGGGGGTGAGTCAAGGGCCAGCCCACCTGAGGCTTGGTGGATCCAGCTGCCAGCTTCAAAGCCCTGTGACTCAAGCTCCAATCCCACCCCCACGCTCATCCCCCTATGAATAAGTGTCCAGCACTGTGCTAGGCCAAAGGCAGTATAGCAGTATAGGGCAGGGGTAGGCCAGTCTGGGGTCCCTAGCCATGTGAACAAGGGTGCACCTCGGTTTAACCTTCCTGAGTGTCAGAGGCTACATCTGTCTAAGAAGAGAAACCTCGTGGCTATTGGGAGATTTTGTACCAGGGCCAGTGGAAGGTTTGGCCCATTGTCTGGCCTGGGAGGGCTATGTCGGCCAATTCCTGTCTTCCCATCCTCACCCTGGGCTGCAGGATACGTGTAGGTCTTTCAGTGGAGACATACTTCTGGAAAGGAGTGGTATATGTGTGTATGTATGTGTGGTTTTGGTGGTGGGAGAGGTTTGAATGTTATTACTAGAAACTGTGTCGTCTGCACACCGTGGGCTAAATTCCCAATGAGTGGTCCCTGCGCTGCTTGGGGTCACATAGTCCCTCCAAGGGCATGCAGCCACCCCAGCTTGTTCTACTCTCCTGCATTTTCTTTGACACACCATGCAGTGCCATACCAGATAAGAAGAGTGTTGAGGTTTGGGCCAAAGCTGCCTTCCTATGAAAAGCAGCCTTCAGCTGGAAATCTGCATCCACGACCTGGTATCAGAGTGAAGCATCTCGCCAAGCCCTAATGGCATCAGTCTACTTGGGGTCTGACTGAACTATCTTTCCTTCCTCATTCAACCAATGGTGATCTGTGTGCCTAAGGCCGTAGCCCACAAGGCCACAGGGCTTGTCACTCCCTGGGTACACTGTAGACTATCTTGCCTCTACCATCTCTGTGCAAGCTGGGGCCCCCAAGTTCCTTCCATTCTTACTTGACTTAACTCTGCACATCCTTCAAGGCCCATCACAAGTGATACCTCCCCCAGGAAGCTTTTCCATCTCCATCTATAAGACATGAGATCTGACCCTCCTCTGGACACTCACCTGGTTCTCATTTATAGCCACCTCTGTGTAGGTCTTATCTTATGTCTCTGAGGACAGGCTAGTGGTTAATGCCTCTGATTCCAGCATTGGGTTGAACTAAGTTCTTATTTATAACCATCACTATTACATTTGCCCTTTTCTTTTTCTCTGAGCCTCAGTTTCCTTATCTATAAAATGGGTATAATCATGGTAATGTGGCTGTGGTAAAAAATAAATGAGTGAGAGCCCCATCAGTGGCAGCCATTGTTATTGATTACACCTAATCAATACAGAGAATACTCATGTTCTTGTTCTCAGTCCCTGCAGCATAAATCTTGAGCTAGGTCAGTGCATCCATTTTCAGATGAGGCTTCGGACCCTGAAAGGTTGTCTAGCTTGACTTGTAATGGTCAGGACTCAAACCCAGGTTTGTCTGACCCCAGTGTCAGTGCCCTTCTCCACTTATGTGACCTCCCCCAGCCTCTGCCCCTTCGTCTAGATCACATGCTCAATAAATATCTGTTAAATTGGAATTGGGGAGATCAGAGAAGCTTTATCCTGGGTCCACTCTTCCTCCACTGGCCCCAGCCCAAGCTCACTGAGTCCCTGCACTCGAGGAGCTGCACTTTGGACACAGTGGGATAAGACAAAGACAAAGGCTTCATGGGTTGGTGGCCACGCAGCTCAGTGTTTCCCATAGTATGTTCCAAGGAAAACACTGGTGGGATTCTGTTGCCAAGTGAGTTTGGGAAACTGGGCTCTGAAGAGCCTCCAGTGGGCAGATGAACTCTGTGAGTATCCCAGAGTGCTTGCTGTCTCTGAGACAGGGAGATGAGGGTGTTCTAGGTTCAGGAAGGTGGCTCCTAGGCTGGGAAGTAGGAGATGTAGAGTTACAGGCTTGAGTTCTGCTTCCAGCTATATGACAGAAGGCACGCTCTCTCTCCTGCCTGAACATCAGTTCATCCTCCATGAAATAAGAGGCTCTGTGGGTGCTTTGGAGACTATAAAGTGTGAGCTACAACATAGAGAGGCTTCTGGATCCACCCAGGGAAATTTGGAGCTCAGCCTGTAGAGGGTATTCTGCAGCTTCAATGCCCAGTGAGCCCTTCCCTGATGTTAGTCCCTCATCAAAGGAAGAGCTAAACCATCTACTCCTGTCTTTCCATCATTCAATAAAACCATCCTGGGCTCACAAGTGTCTGGCACGTTAAGAATTAATCTCAGCTACTGTTTACCCTTGTAAACATTTACCCATGTCTGGTCTAGGTGCCAGACACTGCACAATCACATTACATATATTATCACCTTTAAACACCATGATAAGAGGGCACTTGTCTTGTTATTCCCATCTTATAGATCAGGAGTCCAGAGAGGTAAAGGGGCTTGTGCAAGATCACACAGCCCTTTGAATCTAGATCTGTCTGCCTCACAGTTGCATTCTTAAGTTCTAGCCTGGCAAATTTGATCCCATATAGAATCCCCATGAAATGCAGCTTATTATTATTACCCTCTTTTTTCAGTTGAGAAAACTGAGGTAGCTTGTCTGAGGTCACCCGTTGAGCAAGGAAAGAGCTGTGATTTGAAATCAGGTCAGTATGAGCCCTTAGCTTCAATTCTAGATTTTCCTGTGAGGGCCAGAAAGTCCCCCAAAACAGGTACTGAGGGTCTGGGTGGAGGGCAGCAGAAAAAGTGCCCTCATGTTTCAGCCTGGCTCCTGGGCTTTTAGCAGCGGGAACTCTGGGAGCTCAGGGGAGAGGAGTAGGCTGCTTACGCACTGAGCAGTATGACGGCTGGTGAGGTGAGCAGTGATTCAGGGTGGGAGGCCCTGATCAGGCAAGCGGGCAGTGGGGACATCCCAGGCTAGGCCAGGCCATTGCTGGGGTCCCTTGGAGGAGGAGGTTTGGGTAAGGCAAGGCTGAGTCACAGTAGCGAGATCGGACAAGGAGCTGGGATGGTCCAATGACCTCACGCTTTCATCTGAGCCTGGCAGGGAGCCTCTGGCCCAGGCAGGCCTCGTGGGCCCACCCTGGCAGGTCAGGCACACCCCCTCTTTGGCCATCCGTAGCCATAAGGTGTCTGTGAGACCAGAGGTTCTCCCTGAAGTTTCTCTGACACCTGGTGTTGCTGGCTTCCTGAAGCCCTGCCAGACTGGGGAAACAGCTGGTACAGGGCATAGAGCAGGGGTATGGAGATCAGAATCTTGCTCTACCTCTTATGCTGTGTGACCTGAACCAAGCAATTCCAGCTCTCGGAGCTTTGACTTCCTCTTCTGTTCTATGAATTCATATGAGGATCTCAGAAGCTGATGCTTCTTGGCCAATTCCTGGCACATAGCTGGTGTCCTGGGAGGTTTAGGGAGGCAGGGAGGCAGGACTCCATGAGAGAATGGAGAGTCCTGACTTCCCTGGCTATGGATCCATGCACAAGTGTCCTAGCTATTGGCTGTGTGGCTTTGGCTGAGAGTCTTCTGAACTTTAGGTCTCAGTTTCCCCATATTTCAAATAAAAATAATAATCCCAGCCTTTCAGGAAGATGTCACTGGGTTGCTGAAAGCTCATACCACCACCTTGGGCAAGATATTAGGGAGGAAGAAAGCAAGATCTGTTCCTCTGGGACCCAGAAGCAGTAGGGGACTCTCCACCCCCTCTGCCACCTGCCACCATGTCTATCTGGAAGACATGCCTGGGAGATTGTGAGGCCACTGCCTGTCCTCTCCTCAGCACTCCCCAAGGTTGGTCCAGAGACAGTGAGGGTTGCCAAAGTCACACAGCAGCCAGCTGAATGGATGCACCATCCAAGAGGAGGGGGCTTTTATCTCTCCAGATAAGAGGCCCTGAATAGGCCTGGAAGGCCTCATGCCCTCAGATTTGGGTGAATCCTGGGGGTGGGAAAGGGAGGACCAGAGCTAGGCTATCTTAGGCTGACCATAGAGCAATTATTTCTCCTGATGTCTTGTCTGCTTGAGTCAGCCAGGGGCTGCTGCTGCTTCTGAGTTCATTACCTGTCTGTTCGCCTGTCATCCAGCCTTGAAACCCAAGCCTCGGGCATGAGGCAGGTTCATTATAATGACCAGGTGATAATGACAGCTGTGTGGAGAGATGTGCCCATGTGCCAAACATTCTCTCTGTCTTCATTCATCTGATTCTTCAAACAGGCCTGGAAAGCAGGCAAGGCAAGGCAAGGCCTGAAAATAAGGTTCAGAGAGGCTGCATAAGTTGTTTGAGTTCATACAAACAGGAAGAGAAGAGAAAGGTCTTCAGGGAGCAAGATTGTACCCTCTGCCATCATGCAGAAAACATACTGAGCTCGCTCTGTGTCAGAACTGGGCTGGGTCTCTGTCCCAAAGGCATTGTTATTTGTCTGGGATAAGGACCTGGGAGTTAGAGGGCCTGTAATGAAAACTCTGACCAAAGGACCAGTGTGTGGTCTGTGTTTGATTCTGGATGGGAAAGATAAACAGGGAACTCCAGGACCCCAGAAGAAGGAGTGCTTGTTTCCACCTGGAGGGTCAGGAAGGCTTTCCAGCAGAAGAGATATTCGAGCCAGATTGTGAAGGTACAGAAAGCATTCCAATTATTAGAAAGAGCATGGGGAAAGGCTGGTGGCTTGGAAGAGTGTGGCATGGAAGCTGGAGTGAACAGTTTGAGGGACTCAGTGATGAGACAGGAGCTTGGAGGCCAGACCACAGTCCTTGCATACCCAGCTAGGAGATGACCTTTTCCTGAGGTCAAATGGGCTCAGCTTGCATTTGTGCCATGGAGGTCCAGGACAGGTGGGACCCAAACCAGTCCTTCCAGGGCCTTCCCTGGACTCTGAGATGAGCCCCTGGTGGGTGATACCACAGCCCAGGGAAGAGCTGCCCAGTCTGGCCATCTGAGAAAAAGGCCACCTGCTGGCAACCTCATTCCTGCAAACTCAGGGCAGGCCTCTGATCTTGATGCCCCACAGATCCAAGGATCCCCCTTCTTTGAAACCAGGTTGCAGTGGGCAAAGAGGCCAGGCTGACAGAGGGATCAAAGTAGGAACCTTCCCTTTGCTTCATTTTTCCCAGAAGCTCAGGCAGCTCAGTGCTCCCAAGCCTCGTGGCTGCCCTAAGAAGGCCCTTTCCAGTGTGGCCTGGCCTGGCTGGTGACACCAGGCTTAGCTTGGCTTCTCTCTGTACTTTAGTGTTGGCCCAGATGGTGCAGGGAGGAAGGGTTGTTGAACCAAATCCACCTTTTCCTCTTCCTTCCATCAATATACTTGATGCTCACTTGTAATTTCTCTGACTACCCCAGGAGGGCGGCCTTTGCAGGCACCCACTTTATAGGTGAATGAATGGAGGTTTGGTGAACCTTGCCTTAACCATTAAAGGGCAGGGACCAGGAATGGCACACACTGTGTTCCAGACTGCACTGCGCACTTTAGCCTATAAGGGATGCATGCAATTCTGGAACCTTAAAACTTGGGTTCAGATCCTAGCTCTGCAGCTCATTAGTATGTGACTTCAAGAAAATCAGTGTCCTGCTTCAGTTTCCTGATCTGTAAAATGTGATTAGTAGCTTCCTCATAGGGTTGGTGTAAGAATTAGGTGAAATAACTCATATCATATCATAGTTTAGAACTGTGCCCTGCACATCCTCATTTAGCAGATGGGGAAATTGAAACTCAAAGACAAGCGGCGCTCTGGAGCTTGGATGGACCCTCAGCTCACCACCTGCGCTCTGCTCGCCTTTCCATTCCCACGCGGTGGCCCTGCTGCCTGACGCTCCCTCCCCGGCCCTGGCAGAACCAGCAGGGGTGCCTACTGTCTCTTCCTTTCATGTCTGTTTTGGGAAATCCTCTGGCTGGGGACCGAGCACAAAGCCGCAGCAGCAAGCTTGGAGCAGGGAGCCAACTGGGGACCTGCTGGGTGCCCTGCTCGGCCCGCCCTTGCCTTCCGACCAATTTTGGGCAAAGCTGTGGCTTCAGCAGCGCGCTACGTGACAGGCGTGAGTCAGCGCGCAGGAATGCGCAGGACGCTTTGTTTCCCTCTCTGAGAAACGAACGTGCTGGGACCAGGGCGCGGCGGGTCCTGACATCACCGCCCCCGGGTAGCATGGCCACGTGCGCCCCCCCCCCACACACACACACACTCCTGCTCCGCACCGCGGCACCCGGACCCAGGTCTCAGCTCCTGCCTTGGGGACTCCAGGAGACCTCAAGAGGTGGGTCCCAGTCCCCAAGCCTCAGGGGCTTTGGCTCTAAATGGTCCTGGCAGCCCAAGACCCCTGTGTATGTCACAGGGAAAGACTGGGGGGAAGGGCTGCCCAGGAGGAGTAAAGCCCTGGAAGGGCCAGTGGGGGGCACAGAGAGGTCACATAGCCACAGTAAGACCTTTAAGGCTGCTCAGGGAACACTAATTGGGCTAGGGGTGGCTTCACATTGAGGCTGGTGTGGGAGAAGGAAGCAGGGCACGAATCCTCTGAGCCCTGCCTCCAGCTTGCTGAGTGTTTCCAATCACTCACCCTCTTTGGGCCTGGGTCTGGCCATCTGACAAGTGGGGTGACATTGGCTGTCTTGCTCTTCCCTAGGGTCCTGTGCTGGGTAATGAGGTCTCAGGCCTAGAAGTGCTTTGGAAAAGCACACAGGGGCCTCAAGAAGACTTTGGAAACTACAGATGGCCATACTGAGTTCTTCTGAGTGCTAGGCTATGCCTGGATCTTTCTAAATGCAGAGCTGTCTAATGATCAGAACAGCCCTGAGTGGTGGCATCTCAGCCTGTGGAAACTGAGGCTCAGAGAAGTGAAGTTATCTGCCCCAGGTCACACTCCAGTGCTGGCAGAGCAGTGGGAACCCTGGCCATGTGACAGGGTCCCCATTCTTCCTGAAGAGTGTGGACTCTCCTTCTGGGCTGGAGGGGAGGGCTGGATGCCCAAGGCTGGATGCCCAAGGCTGCTGGATACTGCCGACATGGCCAGCCCTGGCCAGTACAGTGTGAAGTCCTGAGACTCCATTTCAGACTGTCCTCAGAAGGAGTAGTGGCAACTGGAGTCAGAATCCCTCCTACCCTGGGTGGCTTTAGTTATGTGGCTTGCTTCCTGGGTCTTTCCATGACTACAGTATCATTTTCCCATTTTAACTTCCCCTAAATGGCCATATCTATGGGTAGAGCCTAGAGGGGATAGGCAGGGCCTCCAACAGCGTTTAGGGAGGGTCCTCTGGTGGGTTTTCTTTTTCACGCACTCTCTCCTTTCTGCCTTCCCTCAACCACAAGGTCCTGGACACCAGGGCATAGTGCTCCCTACCTCACCCTAGTCTCAGTGCAGCAAACAGATGAGCCGGTACACTGGGGTCCTAGTTGGCCTGGAGGTCTTTCATAGGAGGTTACCAGTGTCAACCTGGCCTCAGAAACTCTGCAATTAGCAGGTCCTTATTGGGCTCCTCACCAACACCTCCCTCGGCTCAGTCCATCCTGGAACTCTTTGGCTTCTGTTCTTCTAAGGCCATACATCCTATACAGGAGATATGGAGATGACCTCTCCCCACCTTAAAGCTCACTTTGCAGAGGCCTCGTTTCTACCTTTGTACCTGCCCTCAATTGGGTACCCCAACACTGCTCCCACCCAGCCTTAGCTGGTTCCCAGTGATGGGTGTTGACAGAGAGGCCTAAACCCCCAGGTGGCTCTGAACCTGGCCCCTCCCTGTGTTGTGCTCTTACCCACAGGTAGCACAGCTGTGACTGTTAATGCTGTAGGGGCCTGGGAAGGCCTCTCTGCCACCTGGGGACAGCGATCCCTGCATTTGCGACAGTGCCTTTCATGCTGCTAGCAATGCTTAGGCTTCACTTGCAGACCTCTCCCCAGAGTGTGATGCATACCCAGTGCAGAGGCCACACAGCACAGTGGTTAGGGACTGGACTGCGGAGTCTGCCAGCTCTGGGACCTGGGTAGGTTACCCACCTCTGCACCTCAGATTTCACATCTGTAAATGAGAGCAGGGTCCCCTTGGGGAGCATTCAGGGAGGTATTAGATGCAAGTACCTTAGCACACAGTGGTTATTGCGTCACCATGAGTCCCACTGAAGAGTTCTAGTGACCTTCACATAATTTCCATCATCTCCCTTGACAGGAGTTAATGACAACACTCCTCCTCCTGTAGCTCTGTGGTCATAGATTCTTCTGGTTCCCCATTGAGGAAGATCACCTAGCATGGCCCCTCATAGCTCAAAACAGGCCAATGCAGCCTGGAGAGAGATGGGCTCTGCCACCCAGCAAGGTAGAACCTGCTTGCTGCCTGGGTAGAGGATGATGGTCTGTGAGACCTTTTGACCTCCAAGTCCCAGAGTCTCTGAGAACATGGAGTGATAGGAGAAACTGGAGAGCAAGTGTCTACACATGGCCCTCTCTGCACCACCCCCCTCACACAATTCCTGGCACTTGAGGGCCCCACCTTAGCCTGGCACGCTTGCCCAGATTCTTGCCCGTGTGGTTTCCCCTGGGCCTCTCCCTCACGTCCGCTGGCAGAGCATCCTCAGCTGTCTGCATTCCTCTGCTATGAAGACGGCCACCTTAGGGCCGGGCCTGGCTAGGGCACCCCTGAGTGTGGGAGCGTGCGTGCTGCAGAGGATGTGCAGAGGTACACCTGCGGTCATCTGCCTCTCTGTGCCCATGCATATGTGTGCACGGCTGTGTCCTATGTGTCCTTATGTGCATGTGCAGTGTGTGCAGGTATGCATGGGGAGGCATGGACACCTGTGTGGTCATACATGAGCCTATGAGGAGTGAGAAGGGAATTTATGAATCCCTAGGGGTCCTATAGGCCTGTGGACAGAGACCTGTGCTCATGCACAGCGTGAGGGGTGGTGCATGTTTCCCATACTCGAGGACCTTTGTGTTATGAGGGTCATGTACCTAGGTGTGACCTCATTTGGCCTGAGCTTATGGCCATTGGAGGAAGCAAGAGAAGAAGGTGAGCATGAAATTAAGCATAGAGTTCCCATTTGCCGGACTGAGCTGGATGTTTCCCACATAGTCCCTTGTTTAACCCTCATACAAATCCCAGGAGGGATAAAAATGAGATCTGAATCTTGGAGTTGCCCAAGATCACACAGCCTGTATATGGTGGAGCCAACATTCAAATCTTCTACCTGATTCTAGAAGCTGTCAGGTAGGACAGGGAGGGAGGATAACTGCTGTAGGTACCACAGCACAGCAGAGATTTGCACTGGAGAGCCCAGGACGAGGCTGCTCCCTTGGAGGGTGGGAGCCTCAGAGCTGCCCACCCAGGCCCCTTGTACCCCATCCCCCACCTGCTTCTGCTGGATGATCATAATAAATATGCATAGAGAAATTGCTCTGTGCCAGGTGCTTGTGTAAGAGCTTTGCATGTAGTAACTCATCTAATCCTTCGAACACTCTAGGAGGCCGATGCCATTATTAGGCTGTTATTATTATACTGTATGTATATAATATATATTATGCTATATGTAATATTTATAGTCTATCATAACATAGAATAATAATTGTTATTATCACTTTAGGGATGAGAAAGCTGAGGTACAAATAAGTTAAGTAACTTCTACGAAGACCCACAGCTGAAAATGGCCCAGCCAGGATTTGAGCCCATGCAGTGTGGCTCCAGAGTGCAAGTGTCCAGGCCTTACATATGTTGCTTAGGCCAGCATCTCCTTGTACGTGAGACTGCCGTGTCTCCCCCTTTCTGTTAGGTAGTCTCCAATTTCAGCCCACATGCAGGCCCAAGGAGACTGAGGGCGAGGTGACCCAGGCACCCATCTCCTAGATGCGGTGACAATCTGGACTGCTATAATGCCTGGACCTGAAAAAATGACTCCTAATGCCAGGTGCCACCCTAGTTTTGTCTGCTCCTAACTTGCTGTGACACTCGAGACAAGCACCCTGCTCTCTCTAGCCTCAGTTTCTGTCCCGCCCCAAAAAGCAGGTAAGTAGGGCTGTCCCCAAGTTTCCAGGTGGGGAGTCCTGGGAGGAGGCAGGCAGGCAGGCCTGGCAGCGGGCACGGAGTGGGCAGGCTGATGAAGGCGAGACTGGGCCAGGGCTGAAGTCAAGGCTTGGAGCAGGTTTTCCCAGGCTGTGTCTGAGTAATCCTGTGTCTATATTTATCTCCTTCTTTCTTGGGTGAGCAAACACAGCCCAATGCCAGCCTGGCCCGCCACCACCCCCATGCCAGCATGTTTCCCTCACCTTCCAGGTGGCCCTGTAGAGTACTGCAGTCTTGGCCCCAAGTTCAACTTGGTCTAGGTAGGACACACAAAGCTGCTCGAACCCAGTGGCTTCCATGACAAATCTCACTGTCAGTGGTGGCCAGGCAAGCTCCACATGAATTGCTGCACATGTTGGTAGCCATGGCCATGGCCTGGGCAATGGTGGTTGCCCTATTCTACACAGGAACTAAGGGTCCTCTTATCTCTTATAGTGACTTTCATTCCTCCATTCATGCTTTTCTTTAAGTAGCAGCTCCCTGTCCCTCTAGGATCTGAAATTCCCAGAGGAGGATGTCTCCATGGTGCAGTAGTCTAGAGTCAGACTGCTCTGGCATTGAATTCTGGCACCCTGACCTTGGGCTAATAACCTCTCTGTGACTCAGTTTCCTGCCTTTCAAACAAGCTGAGACTTCCTACTTCCCAGGGATCTTGTGAGTGTTAAGTTAGAGGCCTTATGAGCTGACAGATGAGATGGGCTCTTCTTGGTGGGGACTGCCTGTCCCAACTGCTTCTGCCATTCCAGTCCCAGAGCACAGCAGTGACAATGGGCCCACACCAGGCCCACCAGGGGACATAAGCATATACAATTCCCACAACATACACACACTAATGGACACCCCTAATTCTGAGAGGTGCATGTAACCTTATACCTAGGATGGATTATTAGATGAATTGGGGCTCAGATTCAGGGAAGACCCCAAAAGGGACCAGATGCTAACTTTGCTGAGACTATTCTCAGAGGTGTAGGGGGCAGGACAGGTGGCCAGTCAGGCCAAAGTGATGATGAGACCAAAAGCACATCTCATCAAGAGATGGCTCAGCCTGAACCAGGCCTGGGTCTTATTGCCCCTGACCCCAGCTGGGATTCCCACTGCTAGTTAGGCCCCTGTCCTGATTCTGGCCTCTGCCCTGTCAGTGCCACCTTCCTGACCCTGGGGAGCCCTGGGCCTGGTGCACGTGCACCGCAGCCCTGCCTACTCCCAGGCTGGATTAGGCAGAGTCCGAGGACGTGCTGGGCTGGCAGGCTCACGGGCGTGGCAGGTGCTGGCCTTGGGGCTGCCCTATGTCGGCTCAGGACTGGGCTGAAGCAAGGCCTTGTATGGCTCTGGTAAGGGAGTTTGGCCGGCGGCACCCATTGGCTGAGCTGGCACTCCCAGGCAGGCTACCCGGGCCCCAAACCACAGTAACCAGAGCCGCCGGGAGCTTGTGGATTAGCATGGCTGCCTGCCCACCCGCCTGCCTGCCACCAGGGCAGCTCTTTTCCTTTCCTAAAAAGGCAGAGCCTGGCAGGAGAGCTGGGCAGGTGAACTCAGACCAGGGGTAGAGGAGGGGTGGGAGTGATGGTACAGGTGGCTCTGCCGAGGGTTTGGGAATCTTAGCCCTGGCCTTGGACCAAACTCTTTCTGGCTCTGGATATCAGTTTTCTCACTTATAAAAGTGGGTGATTGACAGCTGAGTCTCCCTATAGTGGCTGACACTTTGATGGGATTGTATGCTGGGGTCCCCCAAACTCAGCCCAGGTTGAAGGCTGCTTGTTAGCAAAAAGGCCCAGATTCTCTCTCCATAGGAAGTCAACCACTTTGCAAATGTAGGGGCTTGGTTTTAAATTCCAGCCCTGCCAGCTACCACTATGACCTTGGGAAGCAGCCTCACCTGTCTGAGCCCAGTTTTCCTCTACAAAGATGATAAAGCGATAAGTGCCTCCCCCAGGATCTCCAGGATGACCCCACACAGTGCAGCAGTCTGCTCTCCCCTCAGCTTCCCTGTGTTGTACCCTGACTCTTCTTTTTTTCTGTTTTTCTCTGCTCATGCCCATCTCAAGCTGGCCTGCCTTCTGAGGTTGTCCTGCCTACAGTGGCCTGGTTCTGGGAGTCTCTAGGACACAACATGGACTCCAAGTCCTGACCCCAGAGAGTGTCCAGGCCTAAGAGTGAAGGTGGGGTCTCTGAGTCTTGCAGGCACAGCCCAACCCTGGACTGGAGCCTGGCAAAGCTTGGCTAGGGCCTCAGTACCAGACAGCAGCCCAAACCTTCCGAGGCTCTGGGTCAGGTGTAACTGGGATTGGTGGCCCTGCCTCTTGCCAGGGCTGTTAAAGATATTCTTCGTCTCTTCTACTAGGCCTGGCCATGTGACTTGCTATGGCCAATGAAATGTGACTGGAGACCTTTGTCCTTTCCAGCTATGAGTGCTGAGCTGTAAGTGCAAGGTACCACAGCTCTTTTTTTTTTTTTTTTTTTAAATCTGCCTCTGAGGTCATGAGAGCATCAAGATGGAGCCTCTATCAGTCTGGGTCTCCAAGTGACAAGGGTGAGAATTCCCTTGTTTGGCCATGGAAAAAATAAACTTTTGTTGTATTCAGCCCTTGGGTTTCCGGGTTGCTTGTTTCTGCAGCATGACAGCATCTAGCCTGACAGATGCACCCAGTATGCATGGCCTGGATCTCCACCGAAGCCCTGTAGTCATCAGAGATGACCCCACTTGCCACCTGCACAGCCAACTCACCACACTGGACACTCATTTCCTGACCTCTTCTTCTCCAGCAGTGTTCTCTTTCACTCCACTTCAGCACCCACCCTGAAGTCAACGCCGGCTTTATCCACAACTGTTCCATCTCTGGAATAATGAGCTAAGATGACCCATAACCCTTTTTTCTCTGTTTTCATCTAAATCTGTCACTTGACTGCTGGCCTTTCTCATTATCAGCTGCCCCCATTTGCTTCCTTCTCAGCCCGTGAATTCAGTGGTCCATTACTTCACCTTTTCATTTGCCAATACTCTTACCTCCTGTACCCCACCATTCTTCTGTCCCATGGCCTGGCAAAACCCCAACCCTGGATAAATCTACCTGGCCACCTTCTCCATGCCCACAGTATGGCTGCTGAGCACTGCTGGAGCAAACAAACGAGTGAGCAGAAGTGGTACCCAGCCCTCAGTGTCACTGGGAGCCTTTTATTTCCCTGGTGGACTTTCTCCTGCTCCCCTCAAAGGTCATTCACACCCACTCAAGCCTCCAAATCTTTTCCCCTGCTGCTTCCTTCCCCACCTCCAGCAGTTCAGCACATGACCTCACTCCATTTCAAAGAGAAAATTTCTCTGCAGGAATGCTCACTTCCTGTCACCAAGCAGCAGACACACTGACTTCCCCTGCACCTCTTCCTTTGAGTCATAGCTGGAGATGTGTCTGCATCTCCTCTTAATGAAGCAGGCTTGATTCTCACCATCTCCTTCTCATTAGCCCCCAAACATACTCAAGCCTTTCTTTCCTGCTCCCCATGCCTCATCTAGCCGCTGTCCCAGCTCTCTTCCGTCCTCCACCCCAGGTCCCTGGGCAGGTGTCAGGATCTGCTGTCTCACTTCCAGAACTCTGCATCAGTCCTTACCACCACTATCTGCCTCCACACCCATCAGTATCTATGAAGTGCCTACTAGGAGCCAGGCACTGTGCTAGGCCAGCTTTTCCCCAAATCAGCAATGATTCCCTTGTTGCTGAAACAAGCAGACCCTCTCAGGTTCTTAGGGCTAAACTTCCACCAGTGTTTTACCCTGAGGAATGCGATATTATAATTTATAGTAAGAAATATATATTTGGTCTTCGCCCCTGTTTCTGGCATAGAGCTCCTAAAACCTTTGGAATTTCCTAAGTGATAAAAGTATGTTTTGTTATGTTAATGAAGTGACTTTTGGAAAGCCCCTAGGTAACCTAAGGAGGGGTCTGGTTGCCAAGGGAACCAACCTTGTAATTAGAGTTGGGACTTCTTACTCTCCTGACTTTCTCAGGGTGGGGAGAGGGGCTAGAGGCTGAATCAGTCAACAACTGTCAACAATTTAATCAGTGGTGCCTATGTAATGAAGCCTCCATAAACCCCCAAAAGGATGGAGTTCAGAGAGCTTCTGGGCTGATGAACACATGGAGCTACTGGTAGAACGGTGTGCTCGGAGAAAGCACAGACTCTTTATTTTTAGATCCTTTTATAATAAACTAGTAAGTGTAAGTAAATGTTTGTTTCTCAGAGTTCTTTGAGCCACTCTAGCAATTGATTGACCTCAAGGAAGGAGTCATAGGGACTTCTGATCTATAGCTGGTCCATGAGAAGCACAGGTGACAACCTGGATTTGTGATTGATTGGTATCTGAAGTGGGGGTGGAGCAGGTAGTTCTGTGGGACTGCGCCCTTACCCTTTGGGATCTGATGCTGTTTCCTGATAGATAGTGTCAGAATTGAATTAATTGCTTGGTGGTGTGGAAAAACTACACTTTGGAGGACTGCTGTAATTGCCTTTTGACCTTCTCAGCTGCTCCTTCTGGTAGCTTCTCCACTTGTCCTAAAGAGTTTTCCAGGAAAGGTCTCTAGGGTGACTCAGACTCACTCTGGACAAAAGGTTTGTTCTCTCTGCCATAGCAGCTCTGGCCCCAACGATTGAGTAATGATGTCATTATTTGCTTAAGAATAGCCTCTCCTGCTAGAACGGAAGCTCTTTGAGTGGGACTACCTGTTGTATCCCACTCAATAAGTATACCTCATTGACACTCAGCAAATCATCGTGCAGTACAAAAGGTGGGGTCCCATACCTGTCTTTTTCATTCTTGTAACCTCAAGACTCTGTGAGAGGCATACTCAGAGGGCACTAATGTTGAAGGCTTACTCTGTGTTCAAGGCTCTGTTAGCTACTCTCTATATACACCTCCATGCACCATCTCATTGAATCCTCACAACAACCCTCCACTTTATAGATTAGGAAATGGAGACCCAGAGAGGTTGGGTAAGTTGCTCAAGATCACGCAGACAGTAAGTAGCTATGCCATGATCTGATTCCATGTCTTACTCTGTAGAGACTTGAATGGTGGCCCCTCAAAATTTAGTCCTTGTCCTAATCCTCAGAACCTATGCATGTGAACTTATTTGGAAAAAAAGTCTTTGCAGGTGTAATTAAGTTAAGGATCTCAAGATGCAATCATTGTGGATGAGAATGGGCTCCAAATCCACTGATGAATGTCTTTAGAAGGGACAGGGAGAAGAGAAATGTCGAGAAGGTGGTGATGTGAAGGCAGAGGCAGAAAGCCAAGTGATGAAGCTGCAAACCAAGGAATGTCAAGGATTGCTTGCAGCTGCCAAGAGCCAGGAAAGAGGCATGGATCTAATCAGAAGGAATGCAGCCTGCTGACACCTTGATTTCAGATTTCTGGCCTCCAGAACTCTGAGAGAATAGGTTTCTGCTGTTTTAAGCCACCCAATTTGTGATAATTCATTACAGCAGCCCTAGGAAATGAATATGGGCCCCAAACCATGTGGTAATGGCTCTGGACCTCCTCTCCAGGCCTAGAAGCCATGGGTCACAAGAGTTCCAGCCTGTGTGACTGTGGTCTGGTCACTTCCGTTCTCTGGGCCTGACTGCTCTGTAATAAAATGAGCACAAGTGTCCCTCCAACTCTGGCATTCTACAACTCTCAAGAAAAACCATGAGCCAGACATGCAGGGCTATGTTGGTATTTTCAAATTTATTCCAACGTGCTATTTTATTTTTTTTTAAAAAATATCCTCAGGCTGAACACTCAGCCAGAGCTGTAATAAAGGCAATTATTATACTTGTAAAAACTTCTCATTCACAGTACAGATGTAATTTACAACAAAGGTCACACACATCAATACTGAGTGTTTTTTTTTCTTTTTTTCTTTTTATACATCGGACTCTGTGCTTTAGACCTGCATGGATTTTTTGTTGAGTTTTTTTTTTTCTTTTGCACTGATATATACCATACCAACATTGCAAGATGCAAGCATAGAAACTGGAGTTTAAATAAACTTACAGGCAGAACTACCCCAGTCCAGTGTGGTTGCTGTACATATCTACAGTACGATTTTTGGAATGTATTGCCATTTAAGAACATAGAAACTCTCTACAGACAATTTCACAGACGGAATACATACAACCTTTTAGAAAAAAAGGCAAATACTTATCTTACAGAGAGCGTGTTATCTTACATTTGCCTACACATTTCTTTTTTTTTTTTTTCCTGTTTCTCTTCTCTTTTATTTTTAACACTAGGTTTAGTAAAGTGATCGTAAGTGCTGAAGCAGTTTTGTCATGGAAAGCGGACTGGATTCACGACACAAAAGCAGAATCTGTGGAACCGGCCTTTGGGGACTTTCTCCCCTTGGTCAGTGCTGTACATCTTTCTCTATGGATGGCTGGCCAGGCAGGAAGAATTTGTCTGAAGAAAGGACTAGAGAGCAATTCAGCTCAGATATATTGCTTGAGGGTTGGTGAGCATGTAGTAGGGGCTAGAGGAATCTGGGAGCTAATTCTTTCAGACTTTTCCCACAGAGGGAAATAGAGGGACTTCTGGATCTGGAAGTTCGAGGCAGTGGAGGTGGGAGAGTGGGCATTTCACCGTTGTCAGGCTCCTGGAGAGTCTCAGTGATTGGGGCCAGAGTGTAAGCCTTGGGTAGGGAGCCTGAGGGGAAGGAATGGGATTCGTATCCAGAATGACCCTGAGCTTGTCGAGGGGAAGGGCATCCTGGAGGGTGGGCCCGGGGGCAAGTGGCTTGGAATCTCCAACAGAAGGCTAGGGTTGGCTCTGAAACCTTGGCAAGTTGTTCACCCGCCACTGCCAACAGCCAAGGACTAGAGTGGGCTGTACCAAGGAATGGCCACCCTGCACATTTCAACGGAGCACACAATAGGTGTCCACGCCAACCAGTCAGCACTGCTTTCTCCACCCCCTCCCTTAATGTGGACAATAGTGTCACAGGCAAACTGGAAATGTAGAAGTAGTTGGGAACAGGGCAGGGATCCTAGAGAGGGCATAGAGTGAGAGTCTTTTTTTTTCCAGATTATGAATGTATGCATGTGGGCTGGGGCTCTGTGCTCAGGGAATAGAGTCTGGCAGAGGGGGTTAGAGCTGTTCTCAGTGACATATGACCTAGACTAGTGGTATTGAGTCTATACTTCTGGGCACCTGGAATTGGGGCAGCAGCCCTGAGGCCAGATTTTGTTTGTGCACTGTGTCCCTGTCATTGAGAAATGTCATTGAGTGACTCCTGGTCTCCGTCCCCTCTGCCTGTGCCTGTGGCCTGAGTGACCTTGAGGACTCTCCTGCTGGCCATGCCATCCATGACTACATCTCCCAGGAAGGAAACCTTGGTGGGTGGGCTGTCTTAGTACAGGGGGAATGATGACCAGTAGAGCTGAGGGTGCAGGGCCAGGTGGAGGGGTGTGGCCATTGTAAGGTCACAAGCTAGTCCGGCAGAGCGCCCAGTCTGCTGCTTTGTAGGTCTGGGGCTGGAAGATCTTGCCCAGGAAGATGTCAAACCTGAGCTGAAGTGGTGCCCTTTATCCGGCCTCCAGACCTCAGCACTCAAAATCTCTAGTTCTTGTCCATTCCATGGGGGTATGACAGAAAGGTGAGGGTGAAGAAAGCCCTTGTCTCTGGCCTAGACTGTGACTGTGTCCTGGCTCCTTACCACTTCCTGCTAGGCCAAAACAGTGCCAGTACAGTCAGGGCCTTCTCCCAGAGTACATGAGAGCCCCAAATTCTGGGTCAGGTAGTCAGGAATTGCTTGCTAACCCCACCCCCAGCGGGCCCCAGGGAGGCCCCTTCCTTATTGTCTCCTTTTTGTTTTAGCTCTAAGTGAGGTTAAAGGAAAATGAACAAGTTGATCTGGCTGGAGGTTGGACCAGTGACTGGTTTGTCCACCCAGCGTGGGGCCAAGCAACAAGAGGCCCAGAACTGGAAGAGGTGGGATTTACGGTCAAGTTTGGGGAGTTTGCAAAAGTGCCTCAACCTTCCTCACCTTATGGCCTCCTGTCTTAACAAAATAGTTCAGGGACCCTGTATGGGTACAGGATTCCTACAGCCTGGCTGAGAACTGGAGACCAGCCAGGGAAGTCCCTGCTCTGTAAGGTGGCTTTAGCTCTCAATTTGGAAAGTGGGGGGCATATGCTTTCTCCCCCTTGTAGGAACTAAAGAAAATAATTTCTGGAGGGTTGGGGGACAGTTCATCTCTCCCAGGGACAGGGTAAACATGATAGATGGAGTTCAAATTCTGTATTGTAATTTGGGATTTTAATTTCTGGTTATATTTTTCTTACAGAGCAAGTTTTTGCCCCCAAACAAATGCAGGGCAACTTCTTGAAGGAGGGGATGGGGATGAGGATGGAGGCACTGGCTAGTACTGATTGCTTTGAGAAGAATTCAAATGACTTAATTAAAAATTCTCTAGGTCAAGAGAATGTGAGGAGACTGGAGGAAGTATCAAATAGCATCTCTCTTTCTAGATATTTTTATACATATAGAATTTTTTAAAAAGAAATTTAAGCCAATAAAAGGACTGGGCAGTTCTCACCATCATGGTTTGGGTATTTCCTGAGGGCCATGGGGACCTGACCATAGGGCTGAGGGCATGGGGTGGGGCGCGGAACAGGGGACCGAGTCCTGCTAGAAAGGTCCCTGGGAACTTCCAGTACCAAGCACCAAAAAGCCTGGCCATGGAGGAAAAAGGGCCCTTTGTGTCCCAGACTGAGCTCACAACAAAACCCAAGCCCTAGCCTCAAGAGTCACAAGGCTACGCATCTTAAACCCCTAGGGGCTGGGCCCCACCACACCAGCTTTGTGGGTCATCATCCCACATAGGCATACTGTGGCCAGGGTCCAAAGAGCAAGGCCTAGGGCAGGATGGGCCCATGACTTAGACCACCTGTGTAGCTCTGAGCCCTGGATGGACCAAGCAGCTCCTACCTTCCACTTGTTCCTATTATCTTGTGTTGAAACCCTAGGAAAAGTAGCATTTTCTTTTCCTGGGGAAAAAGGAAGTTGGAGTTTTCTGGGCCTACCCATGGAGGCTGAGTAGCGTCTCCCTGCCTGTATCTGTGTCCCTCTTTCTGGGGCTGCTGGCCCTTCTGCTGGCAGCACGAGATGGCCACGAGCTAGGGTGGGGTAAAGTGGTTAATAAATAAGACATAAACATCTGTACATAGGAGTGCTTGCTTTTACATTTAATTATATATTTTTAAAAGTTCCTTGTTTTTATTTTTCTCCCTCAGTGCATCCCCTTTCCCTCAGCAAATGGCCACCTTTTGTCAGCCTTGAGTGGCTGCTGAACCCAGCAGCTGAAGGTGAGGTCCCACCTACACCCTTTCTCAAAAAAGCACAAAATATTCACAGCCTCAAACTCCACATGGGTTTTTTTTTTTTATGTGTGTGTATGTTTTTTTTTTTTTTTTCAAGCAACAAAAGGTATAGAAAAAGGCACAGATAACTGCATACGTGGAAAGATATAACCAACGGGGGCTGAGCAGAAGCTGCTTGGACAGATGGACAGATGGAAGAGGGAGCCCATGAAAGCAAGATGATTCGAGGAAGTTGGCTGGAAGCGTCTGTTGCTGAACACTGGAAACCAGATGCTGAAGCGGTCGGAGAGAGGCTAAGTGCTCAGGGGGCCCCGGTCCATGGGCTGGTGTGGAGGTGCCCTGGGCCCCCCACTTCCTGAGGACTCAGGGGAGCCCTGACTGGTCCTGGGTTCCCCAGAGAGGTTCCTCCTCCGGTCTGGGAAGCGGGTGGATGCCTCTGCCAGGCAGCCCACGGAACTGCTGCGGTCCAGTGTTGGGGCGGTGGAGGCCGTGGGGTTGGCCGGCGTGCGTGGTGACTCCAGGCGGGGGCTCCAGGACTCTGCCTGGCGGCCCAGGGGTGACTGGGATGAGCCCTCGGGTGGGATGTGGGGGCTGTGCATGGGCTTGGGCTCTGCAGACACCTCAGTCACATGGAGCTCCCAGCTGGGAGGTCTGCCCCAGCCCCTGCTCGTCCTCTCCCTCTCTTTGGGGTAGTCCTTGCCCTCCAGCTCCGAGGACAGTGTGAACTTGGAGACCTTAGCCACGGGGGACACGGAGGCCGATGAGCTCTCTGTGGGACTCCAGCGGCCTCGCTCCTGGGCCTCCCGGGCCCCTGTCAGGTCGCTGCCACCCCCAGAGAAGCCACTGACCCAGGCTGCAGTGGGCCCTGGCAGCAGGGTGGGGTGGGCCCCGGGCCGGGCCTGCACCATCTGGATCCCACCGATGGGAATCAGGGGGCACGGGGCGCGGGCCAAGTGCTGTGAGTGCAGAGGGAGGTGGCTGAAGATGTTCTCTGTCCGGGCTGGGATGTGGCCGTGGATGTCATGGGGGGCGGAGAAGGGTCGGGAGGAGACAGGATGAGCAGGGCCAGGTGAGCAGGAGGGACTTCGGGACTCGGCCTTCTGCTGGAGTCAGAAAACAACAGAGGGTGAGGCCAGGTTATGTGCCGGGCACATGGACACCCCAAAGCCTAGAGGGGGCAGGACTTGCCTGAGATCACAGAACAAGTCCCAGTGGAGCTGGGGCCAGAACTGAGTTCCAGCTCCCTGCCCATGGTGCTGCCCTATGCTGGTGCCCTCTCCGGGGTGAGTCATCCCCAGCCCTACAGTGATGAGGAGCATACTCAGGCCCCACGGCCACCATGCTTCTGGCCAGCATGCTTACTTGAAGAGGGAGTGGGGACTCTGAAGAGATGGAGCACTACTGGCCCCCATGTGCTCAGCCCTTTATCCTGGTTATCCTGACTCTTCTGCTCCTAAAATAGTCTAGACCCAACTTTACCCTTGGATATGATTTCCTACTTAAGGCTCTTGACCTTCAACCACCACTGGGAATTTTGATGTGACTCCAAAATTAAAAACCAAGGAGAGACTCCAAGAACCTTGAATCTTTGAGTGATGGTGTCGATGCTGTTGGTGGTAAAGGGTGGTGTTGGGCAATGTGGTGAACGAAAAGGTGCTAGAAGATAAAGTTGCAAGTGATGGTGTCGTCAGTGCTGGGGGTTGTGACGACACTGGTGGCAGTGACGGTGTCAGATGGCGATGGCAGTGGCAGGGATGGTGGTGACAAGAGTGATGGTGACTATGCTGATGGGACACTGACCAGGCTGACAGGGTAGGTGTGCTGGAGTGTAATATGGCTGAGATGGTGTTGGCAATGCTAACAGTGATGGTACTGATGGTTTGGCAGCAGTGGTGTTGGCTGTGTCTGAGGGTGCTGCTGACAGTTATGTTGGAGATGTGATGATTTTGGTTAAGTCCTGCCATCTGCTCAAAGAATACATGGGGGCTGAGGATGGGGTGGGAGGAAAATGGCACAAGTATTCACACCTGCATCCAAAGCTGGCTCCAGAGTCTGTGTCTGTTGCTTCGAAGGCTAAGTTAACTGCTTTCAGGCACCCAGCATGGTGCCTGGCACAGGAGGTGCCCAATAAATGCTTGCTAAGTTATCAGTGACCACTGAGCTGGCAGAGCTATTTAGCTCCAGGCCTGGGGTGTCAGGGAGGAGTGAACTTGCAGCCCCCCTCCCACCCAGGAGGAGAGGCCCAGCCACTCCAGGACAAGAACTCACCCACGTGGACGTGCAGGTCTCGGGGCTTCTGAGGAGCTTGTGAGGTAGAGGCACAGGCCGGTAGAGAGCCTGCGGGGCCAGCCCCGAGCTTGGGCTGTAGTCACCCGCTGAGGTGCTGCCTGGCCCAGCCAAGGCCCATTTCCCAGGAAGCACTGACCGTGGTGGTGACTCAGCCTGGCTTGGAGACCCTCTCCTGGTGGGCGAGTTTCTGAGGGGGCCTGGGTCTGTGGCACCCTCGAGTTCAGAGAGCAGATGCGCTCGAGGGGGCAGTTCCCTTCTCAGGAGGCGGGGGGTGAGAGGAGACAGTTTGAGTCTTGGAGACCCACAAGGGAGAGGGCCTGTCTGGGTGCCAGGCGGGCTTGGGGCTGAGGCCTGTGGCTCTTGGGCCGGTGAATGTCGCTGGGGAGATGAGTCGCTTTTGGTTAGTGAGTATTTGTGGGCAAGTGGTGGGCGGCTGCCTGCTTCTTTGCTTGGGGACCATGGCCTTCTCGGAGACAAGGCCTTGGAGCTCAGGGCTGAGCTTATGTCCTTCTCCACGGGGTCCGCAGGGGCCTGTCCCAGCTGGGGGAGGCATAGGATGCTTTGGCTGGATGTGGAGCAACCACCAGCTGCCAAGTGCTCGGTTTCTGAGACTAAGCTGCCCCATGTGGCCTGGTTGCCAGAGGTGGCATCTGGGGGCTGAGGGCCCTGAACAGGTGAAGAGTCTGCTGGCAGCGTGGCTGGCGGGCCATGCGGGGGTGCCTCCGAGGATGGTCCTGATGGCTCATCCTGGCTCTCCTCCTCCTCCTCATCCTCGTCTTCGTCCAGGTCCGAGTCTGAGTCTGAGTCCTCCAGGTCTGAAAACTGGTGCTCCGCCACAGCCTCTGAACCCTCTCGCCCTTCCAAGTCCTGGAACGGGTCGTCACTGGTTCCTGTGGTGTGAACACAGAGACCTGGGGTCACAGCCAGCCCCACGGCTCCTTTTCTCTAAGCCCCAGTGTCCTCATCTGCAAACTTGGCCTCATAACCATGGCAATGGCACAAGACCATTGAGAAGATTAGGGACATGACAGATATGGGAACACTTTGTAAATAACCACAGCCAACCAAAATCACCCTGTATCTAATGAGCCAGGTTCAGTTCTAAGGACTTCATGTGCATTAATTCATTTAGTCCTGAAATAATTCTGCGAGGTTGGCACTATTCTTCTCTTCACATTACAGATGAGGAAATCGAGGTAAGAGAGATTCAGTTACCTGCCCAAGTAAGGTAAATAGTAGGGCCAGGATTGAACCACAGAAAATTAAGAAAGGCCTCTTTTATTATTTTGTTTTGTTTTGTTTTTATTAGGATTTCAGTGCTAGCTCTATTATGAGCAAGTTAGGTTATCTTGCCATGCCTCAGTCTCCCCCTTTATCAAATGAGTGTGATAGTCTCACCTCATAGGGTTTGCTAGGAGCAAATGCATGCCTAACACATAGCGAAGGCTCAAATAATTATGATCACTCAATACAGTCAAGAAGAAATCAATTATTCTGAGATACAGTAGCAATGCTGCCAATTCAGTAGCACTGAGCTGCAGCTAGACTAAACACATATCTGCCACCATTGCCAGGCTGCTGCTGGCTGGTAAAATAGCATTTGGCAGGTGGTGGGTCCTGGCCTCTGGGGGTTTGCTTAAACTCGCCTCAGGCTGCAGAGCAGGGCACCATCCCAGCCGCTCCTGTCCAGAGGACCTGCTGCCCTGGCAGAGCCTAAGTTGCTCCCAGCGGGGGAGTGGGGGAGTAGAGCTCTGAAATACCAACTTCCTGATCTGGCTTTTGGTAGGGCAACCCCAACCAGCTGGGTCACCTCTATCATGACATAGGTCTGATTTGGGCATCTCTGAAATGAGCAGCAATCAGGACTGTGGGGAGAGTGCCACGAATATCTGGCCCACCTGGCAGGCTCCTGAGGGTTTGGGTCCTGTTGGCCCATCTCCAGGCTCATTGCCAGCCCTGCCACCTCACTTGGACATGCTAGCACCCATTCTGCCACTGACCAAGAGAACTGGACACACAAGCTGACTCAGGTCACGGGTGCAACTGGACTTCCAAATCCCATCATCATGCCAAATGCCTAGGGGCCAGAAAACACAGTCTTCGTGCTTCCAAATAGCTCAATATGCAGCAGTAAGAGCATGAAATGGGTGGCAATGGGCATTCAGGAGGGTACAGGTCCAACACTATGGGGCATAGCTGGAACTAGCAGGTAAAGGGAGAGCCATGTAGCCAAGGGCAGGGTCTCCTGGCAACTGAGAAGTGAGGGAGGAAAGGACATGGGGTTGAGAAGGGAGTGGGGATGTGGGTGGGGGTGAGGGTGCAAAATACACTTAGCAGTTTTGCCCCAGGCATTTCCTTTCCTGCCTTAGACATTAGTGGAGGCCTACTTCAACCTCAGTTCACCTGGCCTCACCCCTTACTTAAATATGGGGAAATCCAGGCCCATAGAGGGCATGAGGGGGCTTCCCCAGGATCACCCAGGGGTAGTAGCTGAGACAAGACTCATCTCTATCTCTTCCTTGCTGTATAATGTTGGATAATTTACTTTCTCACTGTGTGTTGTTTTCTCATCTGTAAAATGGGGGTAAGAGCAATAAAAGCCACCACATGAAGCTGTTGGAAGGATTGTGAGGGTATGACATATAGAAAGTACCCAACAAACTTTATTATTACCATTTCCTGTACCCAGGACCTCAGCCACCAGCCAGCATTGAGACCATCTCACAGATGAGGTCATACTGAGGGAGAGTCAGGACCAGTGTCTCCTGATACTCAGCAGGGAAGGCTCCCCAAATCCTCCTTAAGGATGAGGCAGTTGAGGCTCAGACAAGGGCGGTAGCCACCCCACACACCTGTTGCAGGGTGATGGAAGCCAAGGGTCCTTTGCCCAGCGCCGCAGAGCTCATCAAGCCCTCACATTTAGGCTCCTGCAGGGCTCTATTGCATGCCCTTGCCGGGGGAGCCCATTCCCAACGCCCCTCAGGAAGCCGCGGGCTACTGCTGGAATCGCCGCCAAGGCTCCACCAAGCTCCACCCGCTCAGGGCCCTGGGACCACCTAGGAGACGTAACGAAGTGCGCGAGGGCGCCCACGAGGTCCGGCCACACGATGGCGCTGATTCTCAACCTCCTTACCAACAGGGGCGGAACTGCGGCGCGGGCCTGGCCGCCCGGAGGCAGTCCTTCCTAGGCTTCACTCCTGGTCGCTACTCGGTGTCTAACGGACATGCTCCTCCTCATCATGGGAAGTGGCAACTCCAACCTTCCAGTTTCTCAGGCCATAAACCTCGGATACATCCTTAGCTCCTTTTTTTTTCTCCTGCTCCGCCCGCCCCCCGCCCCCCGCCCCGTGTCAGCAAAACCTCTTGGCTCTCCCTGCAGAATGCCTGTAGAATCCTACCACTTCTCCCCACCTCCGCTCAGCACACCCTGTCCAAGCCAACCTGTGCTCTGCCTACCTAGATCACTGCCTCCAGCCGCGCCCCCTACCGGCAGTCCTCTGTACAAGCCCGAGTCATGGAAAGAGGACATCACTCTATCAGACAGCTTTCATGGCCCCATTTCTTTCTGACCTCATCTCCCCTTACTGTGGTCCTCTGCACCTGCTGTTCCCTCTGCGGAGAGAAACCCTACCTGGATTCACACCATGGAAACAGAGCGGCTCCTCCTGGCACTTCCCAACCCCTCACTTATATTTTTGCTTCATACTCATTACCCCTGCCCTATTACACAATTGTTCATTGCCCAACTCCCCTCTAGAATGTAGGCTTCCTGAGGACAGAAATATGCGTTATTCACTGCGGAATATCCAGCATCTAGAACAGAACCTGGAACAGGGCTGGTGCTCAGAAATTACTTCTGTAATGAATGCATCAATTTCATCATCCTCAGATAGGGTGGGCAGAGTCATCCCTTTTGCCTCATTGGGAAATGAGGCTGGGAGAGGAGCAGGACCAGCCCTGGATCTTGCAGCAGACCCCTGGTGTGGTGCCAGTCACAAGCTCCTGACTCCCACTCAAAGAAGGCTCAGGTTTTTGTCCAGCCCACCAGGCACTGGGTAGTGTGGAGCCGACATTTATGTGTGACCCTGGGCAGTGCCTTTACTTGTCTGAGCTTTCCTTTCCTCAGCTTAAAATTAGCAATACAAGTTTCCACCACCAGTTAGGAAGACTCAGTGAGACATCTGTAAATGGCCTTATCTACATTCTTGATAAGGATGGTAACTCCACTTGCTTGTTTTTGGGAAAACAACCCCAAATTAATTGTGCTCTATTTGATAAAGGTGATTTATTTCATTTAAAAAGAAATATGACCTCATTCTTTTGTAAGACTGCAAATACATCCCCAAATCAAAAAAAAAGCAAAACAAGACTGACTCTCTCTCTCTCTCTTTCTCCCTCTCCCATCCCTCTCCCACTCTGTCTCTCCACCCCCACCCCATTCTGATTTTTGAGAATCTGCTCAAAAGTTTTTCTAGGGGCAGGAGGAATGCCCTGGCCTCCCCACCCCTGCTGGGGCACTGCCTGTATGTCCACCTGCCAAAGCCCCCTGGCCTCCTCCCTGGATGCTGAAGCTGGGCAGTGTCCAGCCAGACCCATTGCCTGACACTCACTTTCTCCTCTGCCCTGTCTCCTCAGAAACTGACTCTAGTAATATGGCTCTTGCTGATGAAGGACCTAGGGGGTATGGTGCTGGGAGGTGACAAGGGGCTGTCAGATCTGGTTTTGGCTCTCTTGAAAGTCTCCAACTCTAAAAAGCCCAGGCCCCTGCCCACAGTGTGTAGGTGTGAGTGTGGACATGGAGCTTGGAAGAGTGTGTACCTCACATTTTCACGGTGAGGATTTGCTGAGATAATTCACGGCACGTGTTTAGAACATGCCTAATACCCAATGGGTGCTTAGTCAGTGTTGACTCCAGTATTAATTTATTCAACAGACATTCACTGAGCACCGTCAGGGTGCCAGGCACCCCACCTTTGTGGCAGACCATAATGAACACATTAGTATATGGAGGAGGGGGGCAATCATTCTGTGAATTTAACTTTTGTCTTCTATAGTTAGGAAAACTGGAGGAGAGGGCATGGAAGAGGGAGGGGAAGGAGAGGAGGAGGGGAGAAGGGCAGAGGAGGAAAAAAAGGAAGGGGAGGGGAGGAGAATAGGTGGAGGAGCAGGCAGAGGAAGGGTGGAGATGGGGAGGAGGGGGAAGAGGAGTAGGCAATTCCTTACCTTCCTCGGCTTCCAGCTCCTCTAGCACCCCTGTCTCTTGGCACTTTTTGCTGTGGGCCTTCGACTTCATGTGCTTAGTCAGATTCCCTGGAAAGGAATGAGGACAGACTCAGTCTTGGCTGGAGGCAGGCCCGAGGCACACAAAAGCAGCACCTGGCTGGCAGGCCATGGCTTCTTGGTCTGGCTGAGACCCTGCCAGCTGCAGACATCCCTCTGCCCAGGTACTCAGGCTGGGATGTGCAGCCACAGCCACTGTTCAAGGTGGAAAGAGGAGCTGGGGTGGACTTGGGGGGCTATGCGGGGACACATGATAAAATGAGGAAGTGAAATGCTGGTTAAAAAAAACAAACTAAAAATTAAAAGACAATTCATATGCAATAGGTTTTTCCTGTTTTTGATTTAACTCTGGGCCCAGGAGCTCAAGTAGGATTATTGGCTGGGATGACAGTGAGGCTTCCTTTTGGGTACTGAGGATGTTCTTCTGCCTGAGGGCACTTCCAGGGCAGCCCACAGGAAGAACCTTAGAGTTTGGGAAGAGGAACCAGGACAAAGTTACTGCAAGAAATGGAGAGAGGGTAGAAGGTATAGGGGAGTCTCTTGGACAGGGAGACTTGACTTCTTAGAGAAGTAACGTCCTCGTCTCAGTTTCCCTAGGTCACTGTGCAGTGCAGACACAGGTGGGGTGTGTGCAGGGAAGGCCGGGCACAGGCTCTGCCCATTCCATGCCTACAGAGCCTCAGGGGTGGCTGATTCTGACCCAAGTGGTCGGTCCAGCCTCACAGCTGATGAGCAGAGGCAGCAGCTCTGTGTAATCAGGGCAAAGGTAGCAACACCTTCGGTTATCCCCCACGTGTCTTCAGCACTTCACAGGTCACAAAAGCTCCATGGGAAGAAGTGCTTTGTGAAGGAGAGGCAGAGCACCTCCAGCCTGCCCTAGGAGGATGCAGGCCAGAGGCCTCATGATGTTCCTTTGAGCCGAGTAGCCACCTCCACATTGTGATATATTCGCTGTTGCTCTGTGGATTGCTACATTTCCATATGGTCATTCACATAATAAACCACAAGTTTTCTGGGTTAGGTGCTCTGTTTCACTAATCTTACTACTTGGCAAGTTTGAATGGATGGATGGAAGAGAAAAGAATAGATACTTGAGCAAATTCATAGAGAGACAAGTGGATGGGTGGGTGAATGGATGGAGGGATAAGTGGAAATATAAAGTGAGGAAAGGACAGGAAGAAGATGGATAGATGGATGGGATACTAGATGATTAGATAAGCAGATGGATAGGTAGGTGATAATAGTTAGATGAAAAAATAAATGAAAGGATAGATGGAAATGGGTCAATAAACAGATGGGAGGATGGAAAATGGAGTAGGAGGATAGGGACATGAATGAATGGGAGAATGGGCTGGTTGGCTGAGTGAATGAATGCATGCACATATGTATCCATGGGAGGCCAAACAGGCAAGAGGATAAAAAATGGGAAGGTGGATGGAAGGATGGATTTGTGGGAGGACAAACGTGAGAAGAGGAGGAACAGATAGAATGAGAAAATAAATGGAAAAATATAAGGGTAGGAAGACAAACTATTAGATGAGAAGATGGAGAAATGGATAAACAGGAGAATAGATGATGGATGGATAGGTGAATAGGAAGAGGGAGCCCATAGATAAACCAAAAGATGCTTCTTAATCATTCTGAGAATTTTTAGGAACCTTTGAGGTTTTGCTGAGAGGGTAACTGAAACCTTAAGCTGAGATTCCCTGAGGTGTGCAGGTCAAGGGAAGCAGGGATGGAAGAGTTGTTTCATTCTTCTTTACTCTCCTTAGTCCTAGTCTATGACTATCTCTTCCCTATCTCCAATTTTTCTCCTGTAACTGGACAGAAACCTGGATTTTATACTTCTAGCCAAAGGGAGAGCAGAATCATAACTTCCAGAGTCATCCTAGAGCCAAAGAGTCCCCAGTGGTCTCTACTCAATATCATGGGCCTTCAACCCTCATTGTCATGAGCAGGTAAAGTCTGAGTAGAACATTAAAGGGCAGTAAAGTCAGCTGGGGTCTTCCATGGGCCAGGGATACCAACTATCTCCTGAAGTTCTGGGACCAGCCCACCTTCCCTTGAATTCCCCATAATACAGAGGACTATGAACACTGCTCATTCTGGTTATGACATTATTTGTTATACATGTTCTGTTTGAAAGGTGTGGGTCTCTTTTCAACCAAGTTAGATGCTGAGCACACAATGGGTGCATAATAACCACACGTGGGAAATGCTCTTTTCATCACAGAAGCAAAGTCTTGGAAGGAACCTCATAGACCATGTAATACAACCCCCACCAGGCCCAGGATTTTCCTGCTTCCACTCTAATTCTGAGGGTTAGTGCTAATGGCACCATTAGACAGGTAACTGACAGTCTCAGCTGCTGGGATGCCATGGGAGGGCTCCCATTGACCAACAGTGAACCAACTTGTCAAGGCCACACTGCTAGTTAGGGCAGAGCCCTGTCTAGAATCAGGTCTCAGGACTCTAGCGGCCTTGCTTGCTCTATGTGGCCGAATGAAAGCAGCATGGTTTAGGAGCTTGATTGCCTTGGGTTTGAGTTTGGGCTCTGCTACTTGTAGCAATGTGCTCTTGGCTAAGTTTCTTAACCTTTGAACCCCAGTTTCTGCAACTCTCAAGTAATACCCACCTCTCAGGGTCGCTGGCCAGTTGATGAGATAGCACATGTAGGGAGGCAGCAGAGTGTGCCTGGTAGAGTGCAGGTGCCCACCACACGGGACCTCCTTCATTCCCATAACAGGTAACACCCCTCCCATGACAATCACTCTACTGAGCACCCAAGACTCTGCCACACGCCATGCTGGATGTGGAGGGGAGAGATGCTGAGATGATGCTGGTGATGCAAATGGCTTTGCCCTTCAGTCTGGGCTCAAGGCTCCCAGGAGAAGGACCAGACAGCTCCCAGAGGCCTGCTTCTCCTTTACCCCTGCCCCTGGAATCTGCAGGGAGGTGATTTTGCCTGGATAGGCTATGTAAGTTACAGGAATGGACTTCGGATGAGCAGCCCTGAGTGTTATCTGGCACCCTTCCTGACTTACTCTCCCAGGCCTGTCACCTCCTCTGTAAATTGAGGAAGGTATACCAAATAGCTACAGGTGTCTTTTTCGGGCTGGACATCATTTCTCTCTCAAGGGGCAGTTTGACATGCAGAGCCCTCAGCTTCTCATAATCGTCCCAGACGCCCCCACCCCTCCAAAAAAAGGCTGACAATTCTGGAATGAAGTAGGAAAAGCAAGTAGATGGACAACAGTGGTCATCTGGAAGAGAGGCAGAACCTCTCCTACGAGCATCAGCCAATGACCCTATCTGCCTGGTTCGGCTTTGACCAACTGTCCTCCCTGTGTTCAGTGGTCTGATAGACATGTGGCCTTCTCACAACTGTCCATTTTGTTCCTCAAAACAATCGGTGCAGGCCACCACCTTGGCCTCTGAGAATCATCTGAGGAGAGGAAATGGGACTCCCAAACCTCCACGGGGATTTCCCGGCAGGCCTTTCCCAGGCTTACCCACTGAGATACCCCTCAGTTAGTGCCCAGGGGCCCAAGCTGCTGCCACAACGTCTAACACAGAGACGGAGACACAGACAGGCAGACAGAGACGGACAAGAAGGGTTCTCCAGGCCTGGAAGCCACCAGGTAGTGGTGACAGAGGGCCCCGAGAACCACCAGGTACAGCCTCAGCTCTCTCACAGTCTGGCTGGGCCACAGCCCAAGGTGGGGGAAAGTGGGAGATGAAGGCAGCCAGAAGAGGGCTGCGAGCTGTTAGAGGCGGCACCTGTGGGTGATGGCCGAAAGGCCCACCACTCCAGGGAGACACATGGCCCAAGGAGGAAGCATGTCCTAGCCTTCCCCTCACTCCCAAGTGTGCAAGAGGGAGCTTTCCCTGTTTAACCAGCTCCACTCCCAACCAGCTCCTCTCCGCAGTCACAGAGTTTGAGATTCCATTTCCGATTCACTCCCTGCTTTGGCTCTGGAAGCTGTTGTCTTCTGGAAGACTCTATGAGCATTTGAGGAGAGCTCAGCCCATTCCCTGATTGCTAGTTAGAGCAAAGCCTCCTGGGCCAGACCTGTAGGGTGGCATGAAACACAGCCTGCACCCCCAGGACTTCATATCTCAGGGTGTGCAGAGGGTCTGCAGGCCCTCTGCCCAGGTTACATGCGCTGGACCCTTCAGGGCTCTCTGTCCAGGCTCAGAGGGACCCAGGAAGGGACTGTAGACAGGTTTGGCATAGCTCCCAGCAACAGACATTGCCCAGAAAAGGCGTGCTCCTTCCAGGGGTCCGGGCCTGTCTTGAACATGGCCGAAAAAGACCCATTCTTCTATCTCAGAAGAGGCAGAGGAAATTGAATAGGGGCCTCTTGAGAAGAGTCCTCTGGCTGGAAATTCAGCCAGATGAGTTTTTCGGGTCTCACATGGCAGGATGATGGCACCCAAAGAGGGTAGGCGCTTCATGCTGAGAACGGAACAGTACGGTCCTCTGACACACCCTGGGAATAGAGGCAGCAGTTGTGACCCACCCCGGAGGCCACCTGATTGGCCACCTGATTTTGCCACTCCATCCAGAGGAGAGGAGTGCTCGCAGACAACAGCGTGGTGCCCATGAGGCAGGGTCCTGTGTTCTGGTTACAGTTCTACCCTTAACAGTCACTTCTTTTTTGGGGGACCCACCTTCTTCACCTTCAAGGGGGGCTTGAATGAAAGGTTTTTGCCATTCAGAGTCAAAGACTGTTATTTAAATGGTCAGTCACTGATAGATTCCCATCTTTCTTCTCCATAAAGTCCCACTGGCTGCCTAAAGCCAGAGGAGGTAGGATTGTAGGGGATGCGTGGGGGACAGAGCCCATGTCCAGGGCTGAGGCATGCAAGGTGAGCTGCCCTGAACATGGCAGGGCTCTAGGGTTGGATGCTCCAGGCAGGGGACAGGGTTCCAGGTCTACCTGCCCTCTCCAGGTACCCACTGGAACATTGTTTATGAGATTCCAAGAGAGAAGAGGGTGAGGGAAAATAAGGGAGGTAGGTGCCTCCTTTCAAACCAAAACCTTGCAGGAAAGTTGGAGCTCCACTTGAGGATGATGGCGAGAGGACAGAGGAGGGTGGGGGTCAGTTAAGGGAGTTAGGGGGACCAGAGATAGGCACCTGATCAGAGAGGAGGCCATAGCCAGGGGATGTGATAAATGGCTCCCCTGACCAGTACAGAGAACGGAAGGGCTCGCGAGAGGAGGAGGAAGTGAAGAAGGCTGAGAGGCTGCCTTCTGAGAGGCAGCTTTGGGCCCTCAAAGCTGCTGCCGATCTATCTCTCTCAGAGCAGCTTTATCAACAGAAAAGTCAACTGGCAAAGGGAAATCTGCTCTTGAATTCTGTCCACTGATATAAACCACATGACTCCAGTGGGGGCCAATAGAGAGGCCGCCAACTTCCTTAAAGGAGAAAGCAGGACCGTGATGCCCAAACCCTGACCCAAAAATCTGCAAAGCACAAGAGGCTGAAGCCACCAGGGAAAATGTCGAGAACCCCAGGCCTTCCTCTGAGTCACCTCTCTACTCAACTACTGGGAAGCAATGAGCAAGCTGCAATGTCTCTTCTGCCTATCCTGCAGGAACAGCCGACGAAATGAGCAGAGGCACCGATCGATCAGAGCCTCATAGACTCAGCCCCACTCGTCCACACCTGGGTCCTGGGTGGCTGCAGCAGGCCAGGCCACCACCATGTCTCATCACAACTCTCTGGGATGCCTGCCCTCAACAGCCAGTCCTTCTTCATCTCATAGGTGACTGTCAGAGCCTGAGCTGACCCTGCTGTGGAGTACGGCCAGAGGCCAGAATGACAAGGCTGCTAGTCTGGGTCAGGGAGAGCCAGGCCCTGTGCCGAGAGCTGCAGAGATGCCTGGGCAGAGCAGGAAAATGGCCTGAAGTGGTGAGGTGGGGTGGAGGCAGAGGCGAACTCTGGCATGAGAAGTGACTATGCGAGTGTGTTAAGTGGCTCAGAGTGGAATGGATTTCCAAATGCAAGAGTGGCAGTGACAAGTGTGGATGCTGGAGCTCATTAGATTGGTGGATAAAGGGAAAAGGAGACATGCAAAAGGAAGGGGTGATGGGATCAAATCAAAACCAGGAACTGTGCAAGAATGTTGCCAGGTGGTAAGGGGAACTGTGCAGGTGCAGGGGCCGTGTGGGATCCAAGAGGATGGCTGGGGTGGCAGGGAGTGCCACTGCCCAGTCTGGAGCCAGCTGCTCTGCCACTGAGGAACCCCAGAAGTGGGGGTGCCCCAAACCCCAAGCAGAGAGGTCTGGGCCCCTGAGCTCTGTGCTAGAGCTCCCAGAAGGGAGCTCCCTGCAGTGGGTGGGGCAGCGCCCCAGCCAACTGTCTCTTACCTTTGGTTTTAAAAGCAAAGTGACAGTGCTTGCACACATAGGGCCGGACGTCAGTGTGGGTGCGGATGTGTTTCTTCAGCATGCTGGGCTTCTTGCAGCGAATTCCACACTCCTCACAAACATATTTCCCTCGGCCGCGGCCTCGCACATATACATACTCTTCGTTTGATTTGTACCTATGAGCAACAGGCGTCATGATAAAGGGAAAAAAATAGGAGGAGAAGAGGCAGGTCCCCACCTGAGAAGATGAACACACTTCCTAGCTGCATCTAGTCCATTACGGATGAAGAACCAAAGGAAACCATGGTGGGTGGGTGGGTAGGGAGGCGAGTCGCCCTGGGGATCCACCATGGACCCCTGCGCCCACCCTGCCCCTCAGACTGTGGGGGCTGCTCCATCCTTTCCCCACACCGAGGCAGGAGACCCCGGTGCTTCCTGCTGGGGAAGTGAAGCCACAGGTTTGCAGAGGGCCTCCTCCGTTCCAGAGCCAGCTTGGCACCAGCTTCTGCCCACAAAGAACAGCCGCTCGGGGCCACCAGAGTAACAAAGATTGTAAACAAAAAGGTAACAGCCATGACTCTAGAAGCTACTATTCACCGAGTGCTCAGTCTGTGCCGGGCACTTTACCTGAATTAAATCATAATCGTGAGCAAGAGCCTAGAAGAGCCCGAGGCTCCCACAGCCAGAAAGGAATAGAACTGGGATCTGAACCTTCCTGCCCCAAAGCCTATGCACCTTCCACAAGGGGCAACAAGTGCTAAACAGTATTCTAGGAAGCCACTGTGAGGGGAGGTGCGAGGGACAGCCATCATTTCTCTGTCCTCTGAGTGTGGAAACCAGGAGCCTTGACTCTCTTACCCACCCTGTCTCCTGCTGAACTGGAAGCTCTTGGGACCCAGATTCCAGTCACCTTGCCTCTCATATGGCCTCCAGGGATCACTTGGGATCAGAACAAAAAATGCCAACAGCTTTCAGGAGTCTCCTGGGGTGGCCAGGCCATCTTTGGGCCTCAGGACCACCAAACCTCTTAGACCTAAATCAGAATGCTGCTATGTCCACATGGAAGGAGAGTCATCAGGCTCACTAAATACCATCCTCCCAGAAACAATGCTATAGATATACAAATCTGACAGGGCAGGGAAGGCTTGATGGTGGAGGGGTCCAGGGAGGGCATCCTGGCACAATCCCAGAAGAGCCTTCTGACTCACCAGGCCTGGGGGTCTGATGGCATGGCTGCCTTGGGGCAGGCGTGGCCTCTCAAGCCTGTTGAGCAAGCCTGCAACACCCAGAGAGAGACCTGCCTGGGCTCCCCACTTTACCCCCTACCACATGCTCCTGTCCAGGGGGTTTGGAGCTCAAACTCTGGGAGCAGGTGCAGAGGGGTAGGAAAGTGGCTGGGAGACAATGAGGAAGTGACAGCATCTGGGACCCCATCCTGCTCTGCAGGAGCCATTAGTTTACTGTTGAGAGAATACCACAGGGTGGGCTTGAAAGAGGGGACTCTAAGGGTGGGGCTGGCAGGCATCAGCAGAGTGATCACCATCACATACATACTCAGATACACACACTCACACTCACATACTGGCACACACACACTGACATGCCCTCATACACACACACACACTATACATTGACACTTACACACTGACATGTACTCACACACCCAAACTCACCCAAATCTTTCACTCACACAGTGATACACACACACACACACACACACACACACACACACACCACACTCTCACACTCACACACATACACATGCACACATGAACTGCTGTCCATGAGTACAGGTGGATCCTGTTTCTTTGTCACCTTAGCTTTGGCAACAGATGCCTCTAAAGTTGTCTTAACTTCCTTTTCTTTCCCTTACAGGTTCTGACCAGGCAGCTTTAGGCACCCAGTCCTCAGGTTGTGGGGCCGGCTTTCCCCTTGATCTTAGGCAAAGCACCATCTCTTGTCAAGGGGAAGAATTGAAGGCTGTGGGGGGGGGGTGTGGGGGAGAAATGACTCCTTTTGCTCCTATGAAGAGCACCCTATGGGCACACACAGGATGTCTGCCTCCCAGTGAAAGTGGTTCACCCTCATCCAGCAGGACTCCTGGACCCCAAACAGCTACCCACACCTGAATTTTAATTCCTGTGTCCTTCTGTGACCTGGGACCCAGTCTGAGATGAGGTGCCCTTTTCCTAGCTGCAGAAGAAAGTGGTGAGAATGCTTGACCCGCTCTCACACTGGAGGCTCCACCAGTACCTGGACACCTCCACTGGGTCCTGCTTGGCAGGTCCACAACATCCCTTCCCCTTCATCTTCCAACCATGATGGCGTCCTTCAGCATTCCTCTTCCCTTCACCCCGCTGCTGTGTTGGGCACCACGAGGTCCCTCCCATACTGGCCCACAGACACGCCGCCTTCTACCACGTTTGTACTTCTCTCTATACTCAAGCCAACTCAGAAGCAGGCACTAGAGTCCATCTACGGTAGTTGCTCTGAGAGTCCTTATTTCTTCTTCCACGGCAAGCTTATATCACACAGTCTTCCCAGATGGAGACACACACGCACACAGAGAAAGGACTCTGTTTGAGCCTTCAGGGTGGTGCCTTGGCTTGGTGGGGGTGGGGGATGACCTATAGACCATGTAAAATGTGCTCAACCTACTGGGAAGCACAGGGAAGTGCCTGGGTTGGGAGGGGCTGGGGAGGATGGTGAGAAGTGAGGCAGAAAGGGAGAACCCCAGGCAGAGTTTCCAGGAGCGAAGGCAGGGTTTTTCAAAGTCCTGGAGTATTTGGTGGGTGAGAGAAGATGAGGTCAGACAGGCAGGAGAGGCTGGATCACCATTGGCCTCTAATGCCACACTAAGTCTAAACTTGATCAAAGGTTTCTTAAAGATAAAAAGTCTCAAAGAGAAGTTACTTCCCTGGCACCATGGGGAATGGTCTGGAGGAGGAGAAGAGAGTCTGGGCACGAGGCATGTGTTCTAGGAAAAGGATTTGAGATGCTTCCTAGGCATAGACACCATAGGCCTTGAGCTATTCTGAATAGGCTGGGGTGACGATGAAGGAGAAACAAAGATCCCAAGTTTTCAACTTGGGTATCTCAGCAGAACCATCATGGACCCAAGTTTTTAACTGCTGAGTGTGAGAAGCCCATGAGAAAGACTTAATGACATGTCCGGCACACAGCTGGAAATCTGCAGGACTCAGGACATGCAGGTTTGTGAGGAGGAATATGATCTCTCAAGAGAGAGTATGCAAATAAGAAGAAGACAATGAGAGAGACTGGGAGGCACCTAAAAGTAAGAGTGGGCAGAAAGACAGTACCAAAAACCCAAGCAGAGGTCTCTTGATATGCAACTGGGAGAAAGCATGGTTCATACGAGGCAGAGGCCAGCAGAGTTAATGGCATGGAGAGCTGAAGGAGGATGGCCACAGAGGGGTTCCAGGACTTGAAGAGAGCAGTCCTGTTTGGACCACCTGAAGCCTGTGACTTCTCTGTTCCTTGAAGGCTGGTCCTGGGGTTAGTACTGCTTTGTGCTTCCCGAGGTACCCAGTCTGGAGACAGGCATGGAGCACTGTCCAGTGAGGGCTGGACTCTCCTCTCATCTGATGCCAACCCCCCATCAGGGTAGGATCAGCCCCTCCTGCCTGAGCAGAGGCCTCACTCCATAAGGGCCTTATGGAGTTTTGTGACCTCCCTCTTCTGGCGCATTCTACCATCATGAACACAAACTCAGTTCTCTCCCATCACCAACCAACCAACCAACCAACCAACCAACCAACCCACTCGCCCACTCACCCGAACCAAAGTCTCCCTGGACCCTAAATCACTCCAGCTACTTCTCCCTCTGCTTCCCATCTCGACCGAAGTCTGGGAGAGCTGTCCCCGCCCTCCCTACCCTTACTCCTGAGCCACTACAGCCCAGCTCCCCTGGCTGACTGTTCCTGCCCAGGTCTCAGGTTGTTCAATGCAAAGGAAAGCTGTCTTATCCTGCCTGCCTCCTCGCCTGCCTTCCAGAGGCACCTGCTTGGTGCGGTGATCCCCTTCTCTCCAGACTGGGCCTCCTTTGTAAGCTCCTTCTTGTCTGCTCTTTTCAGTGCTGCTGCTCCCCAGGCTCCAACCTGCATTCTTCTCCCCTCACAGCTTCCCTCAGGTGAGCTCCCTGTGCATAAGGCCTGACTTTTCACTTAGAGGTTGATGGCTTCCTGTTTCTCTCTCCAGCTCTGACCTCTCCACTGTACATCCAAGTTCCTCACTCAGTATCTCTCCTGGTGGCCTTCAGACATATGCCCAGAACCATGTTTCCATGTCCTACCACCTGTACCACTTCGTCCTGGACCCCTGTCTCAATAAATAGCACACCTCACCCCATCCCCAACTCAGGATTAGCTAGACCAGAATCCTCGGTGCCTCCATTTCCTTCACTCTGCATATTCAACCCATCACCACAACATATGCTACACGAACATATGCTCCAAGGAGGCCCACCTCCCTGCCCCCACTAGCCACGCAACTCACACACAGGTCCTCTCTCCTGCACGCTGCATCCTTTCTTCATAGAACAGCCTGAGGGAGGTTGGCTTCCCAAAATACCAAGCAGAGGGGCTGCATTCACTGCCCTCCCACTGCTCTAGGAATAAAGCCCTACTCCTGTACACAGAGGGAGTAGACGACCCAGGGCACTGCCTGGCCCAGCTCTTCCTCCAACTCAGTTTCTTACCAATTCTCACCGATACCCCACCTCCTGCTACACTTCCCCACCAATCATACGGACGTCATCCATCATCCAGTAAGTCAGAGTCTCTTTCCTCTGGCCTTCTGCCTGACCCGGCACCACCCTCTTCCACTTGACCATCTCCTCTGCTGCTTCAGAGCCTTGCCAAAAGGCTCCTTCCTTCTGAGCCCACTCCCCAACTCCTCCTTCACAGCACTTGCCAGGCTGTGTATACTGCAATGACTTTTCGTAAGCATAGTTCCCATTATTCCCATGAGGGAAAGACCACATCTATTTGCTGGTGTATCCCCAGGGCCTAGCACAGGGCAGAATACCCATCAAGTGCTCAACAGTCATTGGTTGCACAGAAAAAAGCCGAACCAAGTCTTCCTTTCTCCATGTCTGCCATAATCAGACTCTTATCCTTAATGTTCCCACTCTATAAGTCCCTGGGCACAAGTTCTACCTGATGCTGTGGGCACCCCAAGGGCTCAGCGCATAGCCACTTCCTCTTAGCACTTCCCAGTCTCTGGATAGGAACTACTCAGCTCACAGGGTAGAAGTCAGCATGGGACCTGGGTTGGAGATCTGGCTCCTGTTTGAACTTGCTGGGTGACCTGGGCAAGTGACTTCCCCTCACTGGAAATAGTTAATCATCATTGCTCTTAGATATACCAAGTGTCATCACATGCCTGACATCATTCAGTCCTCCTATCAACCCTTTACTATTGTCCTCACTTTCCAGAAAAGGGAACCAAAGCCCAAAGAGTTCAAGTAATGTGGCCAAGATCACCCAGTCAGCCATCTTTCCATCCTGTCCCTATACAGACTTGCTGCAGAAATACTTTAATGATGCCAACCAACCTTTTTCCTTAGCACTTTCCTTCTTCAGGATTCCCAGGGGCCTGCAACACCTCAGGCAAACAAGAACAGCATCATTCTCTACCCAGCCCTTCCTGAAAGGTTGCCAGCTCTGGGTGAGCCTCACAGGTATTGATAACTGCAGAAAAATGCCTTGCAAAGAACCAGGGCAGGAAAGCAGAAAACATGGTGGGACCCTTTGGGTGCAGTCCTGCCTCCCATATCTGCCCTTTACCTGGTCTGCAAGACAGCTCACCACAGAGAGGCCTCGGTGTAGCTGACCCATGGCTCCCAGGACAGGAAGCCATTTTTCTGAGTGCCACCAACTGCCTATCTTCTGCTGCTCTGACAAGCCAGGGGTGTCAGCCAGTCTAGAAAACAATGTTTGGGTTTGTTTTTAAAGAAAAAGAGTTGTTTCTATGGATTCTGTAATGTCTTAGTTAGAGGGACTTTGAGACCGGACAGCTTAGCTACCTGAGGTCTAGGGCTGTGACAGCCTGAGGCCACACAGCAAGGGGGCTCTGCAGAACAAGGCTGAAACTTGGGTCTCCTGACCATGGCCAGGGCACCAAGAGTTCTAGACCCCTGCCTAGAAGCAGCTTTCTGTTCCGCTGCTTGGGTCAGGAGACCAGCGAGGCTGCCAGGACCTTCTGGATTTGTTTTCATTCTTATGCTGTAACTCTACTTCTCATGGACTCAAAGAAAAAGAAAAAGAATCTCAAACAATCTCTTGATCAGGAGGAGTTATTTCCTAGTAGAGAAGGAAACAGAAACAGAGAGGTTGAGTGTCTTGTGCAAAGTTACAAGGCGGCTGGAAAGTGGCACAGTAGAAACTGGAACCTTAATCAGACCCTGGTGCTCTTATGCAAGATATGATATGGCCTCCCGCCTTCAGCAGCTTCTCCAGTCCTGTGACTGGTGATGCTGAGCTGCCTGTGAACATGCAGCATGTGACCCCTTGGGCTGTGGCTCTAGACATTTTGGAGGCACTTCTGAAGCCTGAAGTTTCTACCAAGCACGTGGAACTCAGTGCACAGCTCCCAAAGGAGGTGGTGCATCCCTCTGCTCCAGATTCCAGAAGAGTGGATGTGGTGGCAATTAAATAGCATTTTCAGGCAAGGTGATGGGTGAGTTGTTGTTCTTGGGCTCTGCATATGACAGATTCAATATTGAAGTTACTCTGTTAGGTAGTGAGCTCCCTGTCACTAGCATTGTTCACCAAGAGACCAGATAAACAGACTAGGAGACCCTGGAGTAGGAGAGAATTAATGGTTATTGCATGCCCATGACATGCCCAGCACACGAATAGAAGGGGCTTGAGGTGGATTAGCTTGTCTACTACTATAACAATGTTGTAAAGTGGATATCTTTTTCTATTAAAATCCTATGTGTATTCTGATAAATATAAATAGATATATTTATTTGTGTCCAAACAGAGGATAAAGGCACTAGATGTGGATGGGCTGGCAACATAACTAAGCAAAGCAGGGGTTGGGGAGCTGGCAGTAAGGGCACCGTCTCTCTCTAAAGGTATTACCATACCCTTGTATAGCTCTTACTGGGTGCCAAACACTATTTTAAAGGCTTTACATGCATCACCTCATTTCAACTGCACACCAGCCCTTTGAGACAGGGGCTCTAAGCATCCGCATTTTCACATGAGAGAAGGAAGTTACAGAGAAGTTAAGTAAACTGCCCAAGGTCACAAAGCCACTATGTTAAAAGAGTCAGAATTTGAACCTAGGTTACCCATTACAAAGTTCAAGTGTTTAAATGGCATGCAGTTCTGACTAAGACTTGAAATTGCCTGTTTTAAAAAAACATTATTTAAGTCAAATAAAATAGAAGGAGAGGCAGATCTTAAAGTAATTTCCCCAAGGTCATGCAGCTGGTAGGGGCATGTCTGACCTTCAAGCCCATTACTTTTCTCTCCACAAAGATGCATTTTTCTCTTAAATGAAGAGATGAATTCAATGGTCTCCAAGTTATCTTTCTAAATCTGAGATTCTATGAGGCTATTCTGCATGTATATTATTGACTTTTTCATATATTATTAATATTTTATCATAAAACTCTCACCTATCTTCCAAATTTGGATATTTTAAAGGTTCGGCAAATTTCTGATTTATTATGATCTTGCTGCTAAATATGCCTCCCCTGGGGCATGTACCTCAGACGTAATCATGCAAAGCAAGAGGAAGATGTGATTAAAAAGTCACGCACTGTCACTTTGAGGCCCACTTTCGCAGGCAGCCAGTGTCCTGTGAAGCAAGGCTTAGGGTTGATTCCCACAGGTCACTATGCCCTGGGAGGTTCAGCCACAGAAAACCTGCCAGCATGTCTGCAGTGACATGCTGCTCTTCTGGTGAAGCTCAAAAAGAAAGAGAGATTTTTGGGAAGAGGAGCAAGTGCCAGGTAGCACAGCTGACTGAGCTGTGTATCTGCTAAAAATATTCAATTGTCAAGAGGTAGAAAACACACCTCTTGGTGAAAAATGAACTAGGCAGGCTGAGCTGCAGGTCACAGCAGATGTTCACACTTGGGTCTGGACACAGCCCAGATTCTCCTTTTGTCAGGGTCCTGCAGAAATTACATCACGTCGCAACATCTTGGATCCGGGGCATTTAACATGCAGTCCAGGGAGAGGCCTGCTGTGCCGGGAATTCCATGCACACATGTAATGCGAGAACGGACACCAGCGGTGTGTCTGTTTTAATCAGTATTCTGTGGGTTCATGCAGCAATACTTGACTAAGGCTTGATCTGAGCCAGTGGCTAGGCCAAGGACAGAAATACAAAGCTAAATAAGATGCTGATCTTGGTTTCAAGTGTGAGTAACAGGTACATAAAATATCATAAAACAGAGATAGAAACGGTAATACAGACAAGGCACAAAGTGCTACGGGTGATGGGGGAGGACCAGCGGGTGATCCTTAGATGGCTTTTGCGGAAGAAGTGCCTTTCATCCAGGTCTTTGTGGGCGAATTGGGTCTGACCTGTGAGACTCCGGTTTTGTGAGCCCCACTCTGGCATAGTATGGAGGATGCTCTAGGCCAGAAGGCCTGATGGCTAGGAGGGCCGTAGTGGCTGTATGGAGTCCAAATTGGGGCAGAAGCAAGGGCCAAAGGAAATAGGACACATATTTGAGAGGTCAGGGTACCTGATAGGCAGGAGGGAGGAGTGGGTCAAGGAGCCATTTTTACACCTTCCAGAAGGACTCCCCCATCCACCCCCACCACCATCAAGGCAAGCCCTTGTCCATTTTGTGGGCTTGCATTAGTGCCGTTTGGGCCATTTCTTCAGTTTTACTGTTGTGATTTTTCATTCTAGGAGAACAGCAGCGGTTCAGGGGTCTGATGCCCAGTACAGCTCTAAAAACAGGAGGTGCCTTTTATTCTAAAGACATTAGAATGACAAGTAGGGATGCCGTAGAGTGAACGACCATGTGCAGACACCTAGAAACCACCAAGCAGGCACCAAGTCTGAGTTAAAGTCAGCTCGGCCCAAGGAATATAGCTGAGGCCCTGTTTCCCACCAGACAGTGAGATCAGGGAGGGAGAGAGGAAGCCAGAAGCTCTTCAGAGAACTGAAACTTCAGAAGAGGAGTGGATGCCTTAAAGGAACACATTGGATGATGTCACTCCAGCCTTCAGCAGGCCCTGAGCCTCAGGGTTCTCGAACAATAACCTTCAAACTGTGCTCAGGATTCATGGAAGGAGGAAGTTGAGCGTCTGGGTTCCGGGAACTTCTACTCTCACCACACTGAGTTGTTTTTTTCAGAGTAGGCATTGATGTAAACTGAACTTTGTGAAAAAGAGTTCTGTGAATTTTAAAAACAATTTGAAAATTACTGTTAAAAAATATTCATGCTTGGAAGGTCCTTAAAACTGTGACTGCCAGAGTGGGAGGGGCCTCGTGCATCCTCTGATTTGGTCATTTTTAGGCAGATCCTGATGCTGGAGTCTCGCAGTCTCTCAGGTAGCTCCTGCCACCTTGGGGGCAGCTCTCCAACTATTAAGCTAAAGTTGTCAACCTGTGCTCCCACCGTAGACTGAGCTCTGGCTGGTGCAACAGCTTTCCCACATGACCTCTCCAGGATGCCATGAGCTAGAGACTCCTTTCCTCCAGGCCTAACATTCCCACATGCTCAAACTATTCCATTCAGGATGGATTCCCGATTCCTTCTCAGATTTTCCAAGATCCCTTCAGGTTGTTCTAAGATGGAACGGCCCATAGCAGCCAGAGGCTCGCAGGCAGGCCTGCAGCCAGCCCAGCCTGAAGCCGGACTATGGTCTCCTCTCTCTAGTGTTCTGCCAGCCTCACTTCTTGTTTCCCAGATAGGAAGCAGACCTAGAATAAGGAAGTGTCCAGATCCTGGAGATTGAATACATGTCTTATTCTTTACGGAAAAACACTAAAAAGGAAGTCAGTCAGGGTCAGAGGTATAATCTTTTATCAAGGACAAATAAACAGCTATCATTTGTTGAGCACTTACTCTCTGGGAGGTGCTTTCCACAAAAATTATGTGGAAACCTTGGTACACTTGTATATGACAAATCTATATGAGAAGTAGCAGGAATTGAAGCTGGAAGATTAGTTGAGGCTGGCTTAGAAAAGCTTCAGATGCATTTGCATAAGCCCAGCCTGTGTCTTGCAGGCAGTGGAGGATGGGGAAGGTGTTCAGTTAAAGTTGTAACCCAGAAGCACCAGCAGCTAGAGGGGATGCTAGCCAACACTGTCCACAGTAACAGCTGATGAAATATGTGTATATTCTAGGTGCCTGACCAATGCCTGTGGGACAGTGGCTACGGGTTGCTATGCCACCATGACCTGTAAAACCTCAGTGTTTTCTGCAGCACAGAGATACACATGCATTGAGATGCAAATAAGATGAGAAAAGGCTGTGTGAACTATATTAAAATCTCAAAATGAATGCAAGGTATCATGGCTGTGCCAGGAAATAGCTGTGATTTAATGACTGTGGCAAGGCTTTATCAAACATCTGACGGCGCTCAAGGCCGTGCAGATCCTTTTTCATGGAAGGTCTGGCTGGAATCACTTGTGGTTTAACCTGAAGAACACATAAGGGGGCTATGTGTCCAGGTCCAGACTGATAGACTCAAATCTTAGATGGGTAGGGAGAGAAAGAAAGTCCATTTAAATTGTTCCATGATGGCAGGCACCTCCTTGCTCCCCACCAGCTGGTTATAGAGGAGAAACCCAAGTCCTGCAAAACCTCACACAGTCAGTGAGCAGCAGAGGAAGGGGATGAGTGCCCCAGTGTTGCTCTCTGGACCACAAACCCTCTGGCCCTCATGGCTGGAGAAGTAGCTGCTGATGGAAGAGATGTTTTCCAGAGTGTGGAAAGATAGCAGGAGAGGGGAGGAAATGCCTCCTCACTGCAAAGTCCACCCTCACCATGGGCCCTAGGGATGCCCATCATCATCGTATTCATCCACGAACATTCACTGGGGTCCACTTGGGGCCCAGTCCTGGGCACGGGGAGGGGCAGGAATAGGCTCTCACCACGGCCTTGCTGTGCAGGTGGCTGAGAGGCAGAGGACACAAAAAATAGGGCACCCCAATTAATGGCAGTCAGCTGTGAAGGAAAGAACACAGGATTTGGAGCCAGGTAGGGATGGGTTTGAATCCCAGCTGTTCCTCACTACCTGTGTGACCATGGATAAGGTCTTTTGCCTTCCTGAGCCTGAGCTTCCTCATCTGTACAGTGAGTGTGTGTGGGCGTGTCCGTGTGCATGTGCGTGTGCATATGTGTGTGTGTGTGTGTGTGTGCGCGCGCGCACGTACATACATACACTACTAGCAGGGGAAGATGAGGATCAGAAATTATTTTTATGAAGTACTTAGTGCTTAGTTCTATACCTGGGGCACAGGATATCCTCGGTGACAATGGCTGCTGTCACTGCAGACTGGGTGATAGGCAGTAGGGCTCAGTCCACCAAGCCATGTGCTGCATCTCAGTCAGTGGTCACCAGAGGTTGAGTAAGTCACCTGAAGTCCCTTCTGAGTATGCTACTGAGTGAGGGCTGCTGGGGACAAGGCAGGTGGGGCTTGAAGCATCCCTCAAATGGTGTGAATGGAAGTGTCTCCAATCACCCCTCTCTGTGCTAGAAAAGTTTCCCCTCAAGGCTTGAAAGTTGTAAATCCAAAGCACAGAAATGCAGGGAGTGCTCTTTGCAGCAGGCAGGGAGCTGATGGACAAGAGCTCTGGAGACGGAACAGCAGCTTTCGAGATGGTCTGGCTGTATTCTCAGTATAGAGACTTTTAAGTGAGGAGACCTCAGGCGTTCCAGAGCCTGTGTTTCCCATCTGAAGCCTCAAGGCCTTGCAGGGTCAACAAGGTATCTGAAGTCCAGAGAGGATGAGGGCCTTGCTCAGGGTCACATAGAAACTGAAAGCAGAGCTAAGACTCCGACCCAAGACGCCTGTCTCCCAAAGCAGAGTTAGGGCTGCCATGACTGGGCGTGACCTCATTACGGATGACCCCTCACTCCCTACGCACTTTCCCGCACCAGGCCTGGTGCCCAGTCAAGAAGTGAGTCAACACACGGTGTCTCTAGAAAGCCTGTGGGCAACTCTCCAGCAGCACTGGCCCTGCCTGGACGAAGTGTCACTTACAACTGCTATTTACAGTATGTGTGGTGCCTTTCAGAGCAACTGGCGGCAAGAAGGCAACCCTGCGGCTGGAATGAAGTCCAGATGAGATGCAGAAACAGCTCTAACTGGCTGAAAGAGAACAGATCCTGCTTACAGGTCTGCTTGGTGTTTGCTGAGAGTGGTGGCGAATACCGAGGTGTCCTCCAGCCTTCTGACTTCACAATAGCCATGAGGCAGAGATAGTTGTCCCTGTTCCAGAGATGGAGAAACTAAACTCAGGCACAGTGACTTGCCCTCAGCCACATAGCTGGTAAGTCGCACTATATCACACCCAAGATCATTCTGATCTGGCCAACAGTCAATATTTTTAAACTTACATATTGTAAACCATATGTGGATTTTATTAAATAGATTTCCTGTGTCTGTGAACTCTAAGGCTGGGAAGCATCCATTTCTCTGAACAAAACAGATAATAATAAATATTAGGATAAGGGAAGACAACAGGTCCTGGGGCTTGGAAGGAGAGACGGTGTCTAGCAGACAGTGGCAAGTGGGGAAAGGTCAGGGGGCTCCACAGAATGAGACATTTGGTCTGGGCTGTGAAGGACAGGTCTACTGTGGGAACTTGGAGATGAAGAGGAGGAGAGGGCCTCCAGCTGGAGGGAAGAGCAGGAGCAAAGGCACAGAGGCAGAGAAGCGTAGGATGTACAGAGCAAACAGTTTGTCCGGGGCAGAGAGAGGCTCCTGAGGAGGTGGTCTGTGACCAAACCAACCATGGAGTGCTTTGGAGGGCACTGGGGAGCTAGCAAGGGCTCTTTCTGAGCCAGGCTTTAGGGCCAACTATGGGATGGGATGATAGAAATACTAGGTTTGGGGATTTAAAAAACAGCCCCAAATGCATGGAATGTTTTCAATGTACAGATATTTTCATTTTTTCATTCTTATTCTACCCTCACAAAAATAAGATGAACAGTATGGCTTCTTCCATTTGACCCCCACCACAGGTCCCTTCCTGGACTACTCACCTCTCCCCATTCTCTTAGGCCACCTTCCACTCAGTATCACTTCCTTCTCCACAACAGCCTCACCAGCACCCTGTTCCTCTAGCCTCTGGAGGAAGCCTTTGCCCTTTCCAGTTCATCCCTCGGAACAACCATCCCTCTCCTCTCCTCCCCTCATCTGTGGACTCAGATTAAATACTGTGTCTTCAGAGGTGCTTCCTGAGCTCTGCCCAGGCCTCCTGGTCAATGGCTACATGTGCAAAACTGTCCAGGAGATGCCGGAAGTGGAGCTCTGGGATTCATGCAAGTTAGTATCTATTGAGCATTCATGGGTACCAGGTGTTGTGCTGAGCACAGTTCTTGCAGTAACTCACTCTGTCCTAAGAACAGCCCTTCTCTGTGTCACTCTCCCCACTTTGCAGAAGAGAAAGGGAGGCACAGACGGGTTAGTAAGTTTCCCAAATTTACACACCCAGCAGATGGTAAAGCAAGAACTCAAACACAGGTTGGCCGGCTCCAGAGGTTCCTGACCCCAACTCATTCCTGTTGTTATCCTACCTGTCAGCTTCCTTCCAGGCACTCTACTATTCCATCTCTGATATCCATGCCAGTTCCAAGCTACCCACCAGAAGTGATCTTTCTGCAAATTATTTAAGAGACTTCAGTGATGCTCCTGGAAATGGTGTTTCAGAACCCACACAGGGGCCTACATCTCCGGCTCTCCAGGTGTCTGAGCTTGGAGTTGGGCCTGCCTGAGCATAGGCCCAAGGCTCTCACCCCACCGCAGCCTCATCCTAAGTACTCACAGTCACAAAATCACAGGTTTCACGTGTTGGGTACATTTTTCTAACACACATTAAAATAGAATGTGGCAAATGAAATAAGGAACATTTGTCCAGGTGCCACCTAACTAAAATCACTCTGACAATATGCATCACAGCCTGTGGGAGGCTGTCACCCAGATAGTTGCAAACGTGAAGAACCTGCTGTGAAGCAGGGCAAGGCGGGTAGGCACCAAGTGCCCATGAATCCAGGGAGGGAATGAGACAAGCCACTCCCACCTTCTACCAGCCCCAGTGGGAGCTCCTAGGTCACTACTCAGCCTGTGGCTCGCTCCCCAGGGAAAACTTTGTTCCTTTGGTCAAGACCCATTCAAGCCACCACTTCCTGCTCTGCGTCACGGGTCTCTTCCCTCCCCACCACTGACCACGGAGGAGTATGCAAGTCCCCAGCTACCTCATTGGAAGGGTTTTAACCACTTACCACGACAGTGAAAAACCAATCAACAGAGTGCCATTGTCAGTAGGTTACAAACCTCAGGAAAATCACGTTTCTTAGAGTCTGGTCCTGAGCTTGCAAACAAAGCAGTCCCAGAAACTTCTGGGAGATGGATTTGAGGCAGCCCAGCTGCTAGATCTGCTGACATTCTGCAAGTCTGTGGGAACTGGCCTCCTCCTCTTTGCTAAGAGTGATCCCCTTTCCTTCTGAATCAGCCTGCACCTAATCTGGTCCCCACCAAGTGAACATACTCTCTTCCCTGGCCCCTAAAGTCCCTGCCCTAAGCTGGACAGCATGGCCTGTGGACAAGCCCCCCTTGCCTTTTGGGCTGCCTATACTCCTGGCTGCCCTCCTGGGGGAGGTGTTCTGTCTGCTTTTGGCTCCAGTCCCTAGAATACTAACCCAGCCCCTGGCTGCCTGCCTTCTGGCCCCAGTGTGCCAGCCACACTTGCCAGCAGGCCTCGTTCACAGCCTGGCTTCTCTCTGGCTGCCTTACGTTCATTTTGGCTCCTGTGTTTGTCTCTTTCTGCTGCCACCATGTTCCTGGGTTCCTGTCTGCCTGGCATGCTGGCCCCTGCTGCCCTGCCTCAGCCCAAGCTGTCTTCTGCTGGCTGCTGTGTACCGGAACACACTCCCCCAAGTCTCCTGTCAGCTGGGCCAAACTTCTTGGGTCTGCAAGCCACCCATGGTGACAGATGACACCTGTCCACAGCACAAAACCAATATTCTGGTTGGAGTTCAGTCTCCACTCCACCATCAGTCTGATGCCTTTATCTCCCTTCTCTTGGCCTTGGCTGACTCTATTTTTCCAGCATCTGTGCCTTTTAAACAATTTCCTTGATTCCTAGTTTCCCTGGTCTCTTTTCTTCTGAGCCAAACTGGTTTCCTCTCTTTTTTATTTTAAGTTTTTATTTTGAAACATTCACAAACATACAGTAAAGTTGAAAAAATAGTGACAAAAACTGTTTAAGAGTGAACTGTTTAAGAGCAAGTTGCCAGTCCCATCACACCTGAATTCTTCAGTGTGTGTTTCTACTAGCTATAGCCATTCCGTTCACACAGGAGCCTGTAAAGGAGAAATCATCATCCCTATTTATGAGGACTGACCAGTAATTTCTGGAGGCAGGGCTAGAATCTGACTCCATCTCAGTCCAAATCCCAAAGACTTCTAGAATTTCTAGAACACTAGCACTTTCCCCTGTGCTCTTTTGAGTTCCCTGCCTTGTGAGGTTCTAACTCCCCATTCATGGTCCACCCCACATGTGGAGGGATGCCTCCTCAACCTGCTTGGGATGAGGCCTCGAACAAGGCTACCCTGTATTATCTCTTGGGCCAAAGGAATCCTATGGAGTTGACCATCTCTCTTCATGGGAGCTGAAGGCACTTTTACGCTTCCAACCAGATACTACCACAATGCCATCTTCCTGACATCAACAGAGCCACAGCAAGATGGCGTGTGTCCTCATACACTCATACACACTTACCAGCCACATAATCCTTCATCCCCATCTCTTATTGGCATGTCTTGAGTAGGTGTCAAGAGGCTGGCTTCTGTCATTAACATGCTGTGTTACCACACTCCCTGGGCCATGGTTTTTGGATCAAATGACTTCTAGGGACCCTTTCATGACAATAACAGGAGACTTTCATTGAGTAATTATTATGTGCCAAGCACTGTAAGTTATGTACATATAACATCTTAGATAATTCTCATGCAAACCCTTTGAGATGTAATTACTATTATTGTCTCTATCTTAACAGATGATAAAACTGAGGCACAGGGCAGTTACATAGTTCACTTAAGATCAAACGGCCACTCTGATAGATCCAGGATGCCCATGCCGGCGTTCTGGCCTCAGAGTTCACATTCTACCACAGAGTGCTTGTAGAAAGGGCGATACCAGAAGTTTACTCTTCATTTTAGGAGGCAATCATATATGTAAATATTAATAATTCCTGACAGAATATGAAGTCGACTTACTATGTGCCAGGCACTTTACATACAAACATGGTTTCCTTTCATTTTCAATGACTTTGACAAATATGTACTATTATTATTCTCATTTCCAAGATGAGAAGACTGAGCCATAGAGAAGTTAAGTCACTTTCTAATCAGTGGCAGAGCTAGGATTTGAACCCAGGTCTGGCTCTACTGCCCCTTGAAGGGCAGGGAGTGAAGGGTGCCACTCATTCCATCTGATTGGCAATGGGATTGGGATAGAGTGTGCCAGGCTCTGGGCAAGTGTTTTGTGGGTCTATGTACCATCCATCATAGCCCTGAGAGGTACCTGCACCTCCAGAGTGGAGAAAGAGACCCCAGGAACACCAAAGGTCATGATTGAAGATGCCCAGGTTGGCAAGCACAGGGCAGCAGAATATGGCTGGCTGGAGGGTATCAGTGTCTCCTGGGCCTGAGCCTTTACCTTATGGACAGCAAGGAGCCATTGATGCCTTTTAGGGGACAGATCACAGCTGGCATCCCTTATCCAAGAGACTCCAGAGTATGAGGAGAGAGCAATTTTCTCCTCCCTATTCTAGGCTGTGGGGCCAGAGGACCCTCTAGAGAGTGGTATCTCTTTTGCCCTTCTTACCTCCTCATCTGCGTCTTTTGACAAGTCAATACTCAGTATCCAATTCTGGGTTCTGAAAGCAAATTCTTCCCAATGAATGTCTCATAGCAGGCTGGGGCACACTGTCAAAGGCTCCTGCCTAAAACAGGGTACCCTGATGATGAGCTTGCATTAAGTTCTCTAGCCTTTAGAAAATGTCCTTAAGGAGAGACAAGGGCTTGCAATATTCCACACAGCCCCAGGCCTTTCCCTGCAGACCATCTCTGAGCAACATCTCCCAGTATTGAGTCCAGAGCTGAAATAGCTCATTGACTGACAAGAGCTTAAAAGAACCTACAAGTCACATCATGACAGTCAGAGATGGTTCACCCAAATCACATGGCAATCACTTGTACAGAGGAGAAACTGAGGTTCAGGAAGAACAAATTTGCTGCCCAAGATCTCAGAGGTAGTAATGCAGAGTCAAGGCTCAGACCCCAGCCTAGACTCCAAGGCCCAAGTCCATTCCCACATCTTTCAAATGATTGAGGAAACAGATCCAGAGAGAATCCCTGACTTGCTCAAGTCTCCAGCTCCAGGGCTCACCCTGTAGGAGGCCTCATTTCAAACAATGCTCAAAGATAGAAGAAATAAGTTTCTCATAATTTGCTGCTAATAAAATTTGGGTGGTTGCAAATGTATTTTCCCATTCAGATGGTTGTCTCTTCACCTTTAGCAGCATTATTCACAGTGGCCAGGACATGGAAGCAACCGAAGTGTCCTACGACTGATGATTGGCTAAAGAAGCTGTGGGACATATATACAATGGCATATTACTCAGCCGTAAGAAGAGATGAAATACTGCCATTTTCAACAATATGGATGGACCTTGAAATAATCATACTAAGCAAAATAAGCTGGATGGAAAAAGTTGAAAATCACATGATCTCACTTATACATGGGATATAAACATAAAACCAACAGAGGAACAGAACAAACAAACAGAGACTCAGGGACATGGACAATAAACTAGTGGTTACCAGAGAGTAGGAGGTGGGGGAGGAGAGAGGAGGTAGACAGGGTAATGAGTGTCAAATATAGGCAGGTAGAGGGAGGGTGAAGCAGTAAAGGAGATCAAATATATGGTAGGTGAAGGAAACTGGACTTTGGGTGATAAACACACAATAGAATATACAGATGTCAAATTATAATGTACACCTGAAATTATATAATTGTATTAACCAATGTTACCCCAATACACTTAATTTAAAAAAATACAGGTAGACCCATGCTCTACTCCACTGTCAGACTTTCCATCTGCCCAACAACCCATGTGTCATTTTTCTTTTTTATTTTTACAGTTACAGAATTGGAGCTTACCTCCAACTCTTGCCCTTCTGAACTGCTGTTTACACACAGCAGTATGGCTTATAGCCTTCAGTGGCTCTCTACCACCAGGGCAGAAAGACCACCTGAGCCTGGGGAAGATAAGAATAATGCTGGTGGAGGAAAGTGGGAAAAGAAGAAAGGAAGACAGAACGAAGGAAAGAACAATGAAGGAAGCAGGAAGAAAAAAAGGAAGTGGCACCTTTGTCAGCACTTCCTGTATGCCAGAGGGAATAAGCAGCCTATCTTATCTCACCATTCAGTTCACCATCATCTCTATTTATAAGAACTGACCAGTAATTGCTAGAGGCGGGGCTAGATTCTGACTCTACCTCAGTCCAAATCTCAAACACTTCTAGATTTTCTAAAACACTGGCATTTTCCCCTGTGCTTCTCCTAGAGATTCAGGGAGGTGCCATAGGACCCCCCAGGGACTATGAGAAAGACTGAAAGGGTGACTTTCCCTGAAGAAATCTTTGGAAGAAAGAATTTCATGGCTAAACATATTTAAAACAACCCTACTAGTAGTCTTTTATTAAAGAAGGGGGAGAAACCCTCCCTCCATTCCTTCTTTTCTCCCTCCTTTCTTCTCTCCCTCTCTCTCTCCCTCCTCTTTTTCTTTTTTCTTTTGGCATAATAAATCCACAAAGAAGAGAAGGGTAGGGGAGGAGACTGAAATTTTTGTAGCTGGAAAGAGAAATGGTAAAAAAGACTTTGCAGACTCAAGAAAATGGACTTTGAAGTTGGCAGTAGGAAAAGGTGAGAACCAACTCGACTTAACACCACAGGATCACTCAAGGACTCTGGAGGTGGTGATGGGGGGGGCACCAAGATAACGATGACTGGTCAGACATCAGACCCCTGTCCTTTCCTTGATTCTAGCAGCCAGGAGAGCATCGCTCTTCCACCACAGAGAAAGCCTAAGGGTTTACTCTCTGCCTTTGAGAGAGGAGGTCAGGCAAGTAGAGGGCAGGGCAGAGGTACTATAAAGAAATGAGGGGATGAAGTGAACGTATGACTGGATGTGGAGACTCTTCTTCCCTCCCCTTCCCACCTTTTTTCCCAGATTATGGGAAATGAACCCTGTATCTTTCAGGCAGGAAACTGAAGTCTTCATGGGGGATGTTGTCCAGAAGGAAGACCTAAGGACACTGCCACTGTAGTCTCTCTGATGAAACAGCATAGAAGGGCAGTGGCGGGGAAGCCTTGGTCTCAGACCCTGAGCTCCCAGTTGTCTTTGAATCACCTGCTCTTAAGCATGCAAAGACACTAGAGTTTATCAGGCACCAGAGAAAAGAGACCAAAGCAAACACATAGATATGAGGGAATCCAAGGGAATCAGAAGCCATGTAGAAAATAAAACTAAAATAAAAAACAACTAACATTAGTTAGTTGAGAGATGAGAAGATAAGAAGATATTAGGCTCTATCAAATAAAAACAGAATACTATTAAGAAAAACATTTAATAAAAGAGCTTTTTTTGAAAATAAAAATATGAGTGTAGAAATAAAAAAAATAGAATGTTTGGAAGACAAAATGGAGAGAAGTACTCAGGCAGTAAAGCAATAACTGGAGTACCAAAGAGAGAGGAGAGAGAAACATGGAGAAGAGGAAATTACCAAAGAAATAATTAAAGAAAATTCCTTTAAGCAGAAGTCCCTGAGTTGCCAGATTGAAGGAGTCACAGAGTAATGAAAACTGCCTGACACCAAGATCAACACCTGTGAAATCTCACTGCCATCAGGATAAAGAGAAGATCCTAAGAGAGTCACAGAGAATGGAACAGGAATCAGAATGGATTTGGAACTCCTGATAGCCAAGCTGTAGCTCGAGGACAAGGGAGCAACACCTTCAAAAACTCTGATGAAAAACCCTTTCCAATCCAGAACTTGATACGTCAGTCTGAGAAACAAAATAAAGATGTTCTCAACACTGTCAGTCATGTAAAGGGTCAAAAAGCTTACTTTTCTCATGGACCCTTTTTCAAGAAGCCCATATCGATGGGTGGTCTCATGAAAACAGGGAAGTAAAACCAAAGAAGATATGCTTTCAGAAAGAGGAGACACAACTCCAGGGTGAAATGAAGGGAGCTGTGGAATGGCAGCTGTGTGCCAGGCAGAGGGTGCCAGGCCTGATTCCTCAGGACCTGAAGGAAGCTAGGACTCAGGCAGACGCTGTCCAGGCCCAGAGGATGCCCCTGCTACAGCTGCAGCTCTCAGGAGCTGCCATGTGCTGGGGTGATTGCTCTACTTTCTGCACTCCCTCCACCCAAGGCTGAGCTTTAGACTCCACACAGGAACCAGAGGCAGCGCCTCCTTGAGAAATGGATTCTCCTTTAAATTTTAATAGGATGCATTTAGGTCTTCCCTGACAGTCCTTAGGGCTCCGGGGACTCTGGCCCTAGCACATTCAGACACTCAGTCTACCCTACAATCGATATGTCTTTTTTCCTTTCCATTTTGCCTTTTTTTTTTTTTTTTAACTCTTTGTGACTTGGGTTTCTTAGTGACACAATCAGCTTCCTCTAATATCTGAAGTGAGTTCCCTGGGAAGTCCTCTGAGCACACAAGAGGAAGATGCTAGGCCAGTACAGAGATTTGACCTAACTAGACTGTTTAACATCTGATATTTTTATTTGGGTGACAATATTTACAAAGGAATAACTTTTCCAAGAATCTAAGAGGATTCCTGGGAACAGAAATTTCCTGCTCTTGTTTTCAAAACAACCATTCATAGATCTGTTGGTGCAGACATCAAGCTCATAGTTGTGAAAAGAGGTCTGGATTTGAGGCTGAGAGAAGCCTTCCTGTCTCCTAGCCCCAAACCATCAATCCCACTTGCATCGCAACCAGCATCTTTCTTTCACCTTGTTCCTATGAGAACTGTCCTTCTCATCACTACTTTGGCTCCACTCCCTTGCATTTTCTCTGGAACTCTGCTCCTGCCCTCTGCCCATTTGTCTCTCCAGGAGGTGTCATCATCTGTCTCTGCTGGAAACTGTTCCTAGCAGCATGTGCACACATGCCTCTCAGTTTAAGCACCTGCCTGCTCAACTTCACACTCCCTCCAGTTCCACCCCTCACTCCCCCCATTTTTCCTGCTTCTTTCCATAGCCAGCCCCTTGAAACAGAGGTTTACACGTGCTGCCTCCACATTTCATTTCAACCCATGCCACCAGGATTCCATATCCACCCAAATAGTTCAAGGTCACCAGGGAGTCCCATAGATACTTGTCTGTCCTCACCTTCCTGGGCCTCTGAGCATTTCTCCACCCAGCTGACCACTCCCTCCTTCTTGAATACTCTTTGCTTTTGGCTTCTAGGACTTCTCACTCTGCTGGGGCTCCTCTTACCTCTGTGGCTTTGCCTTTTCAAACTTTTGAAACTGCGTCTCCACCTGTCTTCTTACTACTGGCATATCCTGGGCTCAGTTCTGAATACCCTTGTCTTTTCTCTTTTTTCCATCCAGCTCCATCCCCCTAAATAGCATCTATGTGTTGACAAATTCACATCCCAAATGTGGATTTCCAGCTCAAGCCTGTCTTCTGAATGCCAGGTTCATATATCCAATTGCCATATGCCTCCCTGAACACCTAGATGCATGACTGGAAACTCAGAATTAACATGTCCACCCAATTTCGATCTCCCCTTCCCCAGACCTCTTTCTGACTCCCCTCTCTCATCCCCGTCCATCTCAGGAAAAGTAAAATCCACCTATCTGTTACTCAAGCCAGAAACATAGTAGTCACTCTGGATTCCAAACCTCTCTTTCTCTCCCTTCATATTCGGTCTGTCAGAAGTCCCATGGCCCTATCCCCCATCTTCACTGCCATCTCCCTGTTCTAAGCCACTGGATGTCTCACTTAGATTTTGCTGTATCTGCCCTCCCAGCTGCTCTCACAACTACCACCCCCTTCCTGAAGTCCCGGTTGTATTTTTCAGAAGAGATGGAACAACAAAATTTGGGAGTGGGGGGAAGAGAACAAAAGCCAGTGTGGGTGCATGTGATGGGGTTTGGACAATTTGCTCTCCAGACCACTGGGGCAATGCGCAGAGGGAGAGGGCTGAGAATTTAAGAGAGATCAAGGCATTGGGTCCATCTCAGCAAGAAGACAGGGCCCCGACAGCCTGAACTTACCCAGGAAGAAAGCAGGCCTATCCAGAGCTGGGAGCCCAGCACCACTCCTCTCTGGTCTCTAGGACACAGCAAATGACCTTGGCTTCCAACCCAGATGCTTGCCCAGTAACAGCAGCCACCTGACTTCACCTTCCCCACACCAAGCCTGACTCCAGGTGGGTGGGTTATTCCTGCCCAGCCTGATTCATCCCTGACTCTGTGACCTTGCCCCTTCCTAAGACCCAGATCTGCAACCCTGCTATCAGATTCTAAATGTTGCTGAGTTCAGGAGCCTGCCCTTCACCTGAGGTCTCAGTTAATCTTGACCATGTCAAAGAGAGAGAGTCCTCCAGTTAGTAAACATCCAATGTCCCAGGCACTGCTCTCAGCACTGGGGAGCAGCAGTGAATCAAACGCAATTCCTGTCTGCTCTCAGAGCTTACATTCTGGTGGAGGAAATAGAAACAAACTAATAGCTACATGGAAAAAAAATAAAGCAGGGAAGGGAAGGGAGACCAGGAATGTCAGAGGAGGGCACAGTGGGTGGGTGATCTTGGAAGGCTTCATTTGAGGGTGACCAAAGGACATGAAGGAGTCATGAGGTTCTCTGGAAAAAGTGTTCCAGGCAGAGGGCATAGCAAGTGCAAAGGCCCTGAGGCAGAAGCATGTCTGATAAGGAAGTAAGAGTTCTCTACCCTCTGGTTAGAGTTCAGGGGTTGAAGGGTAGAGTGGCAGGCAGAGGCCAGGGAGGAACTGGAGGCAGCACACATAGGCCGCTCGAAAACTGTGAAGGGTGCAGAGTAGGAGTGACAGGGTCCGCTAACATATGGAAATAAATAAATAAATAAAGCAGGGAAGGAAAGGAGGACCAGAAATGTCAGAGCAGGGTACTCTGACAACCAGAGGTCACTCTGGTTGTTGGGTTGAGAATACTCTGTAGTGGGAAAGGGCAGAAGCAGGAGTTTATAGGAGGGCCCTGTGATAATCCAGATGAGAGATGTCAACTCAGGAGGTAGGAAAAAAATGGGCAGATGTTGGACAGGGTTTTAAAGGTTGAATTGACAAGATTTGCTAATAAGTGTGAGACTTTGGGGCCTGAACATCTGGAAACACGAAGTTGTTAATGCAGAGTTTAAGTAAGTGATTTTGCTTCTTTCTTTCAAAAGATACTTTATTTTTCCTTTGGCCATTTAAAGAGACTTTGAGCAAGTGATGTACATGACTTCTCTGACTGTGCATTATACATGTCATAACCTTTCCATTACCAACCCTTGCATTTTTGTAGTTCCAGTTTGCATTTTTTTTGTTCCAGTTTGGGTTTTGAGAATGGTTTACCTAATGGATTTATTCTTTACACAGATCCAAAAAGCTCTAACTCATCACTATTTATTTAATGCATAATTTAATCAGTTTGTTCCCCAATAAATATTCATAGGTAATGAATATTACCAAAGACAGAAATTCAACATTATCCTGGAGTTGATAGTAAGTTGGAGCTAGACAGAGTAGAAATTTAGAAATTTAGAATGAAAAATGTGTTACAATTCTAGGCTTCAAAGTCCAAGGAGAAATGGGTTTGAGAAAAATTATTAGAAAAGAAAATAATCTTAAATTTTTTTAAAGTTACAACTCTTCTCTCCAATCTGCTATTTTGTAAATACACACATGTGTGTGCGCGCATGCACACACTTTAAAAAATATAGGTACACCAGAAAATGACATGTGTGGGATATGTTGCATAAACTCTTAGACTTAAATAAAAATAAATTAAGCTATTATTAAAATACATAAGACAGAAAAACACACCTGTTAAAAATATAACTTCTTCAAGTGGAACAATGCATAATTAAGTGAACTCTTAAAATAATTTCTTTAACAAATATACCAAGAGCCCTGTGCATCACAGTGGTTTTTCAGCACCCACTGTGCAGTGTTCACTGGATGCCCACGAGGGCCATGGCACAAATGGCTGGAGACCTGACACGAAGAACTTGGGGGACGAGTCCAGTGGAGATACCAGTCTGGGAGTCATCCGCCTACAGACAGTATAGAGAGTCACCTTGGGAGTGAGTTTAGATGGAGAAGAGGGGAGGCCTAGGCTTTGGGCCCTGAGGGCCTTAGTGTTTAGAGATCATAAAATGGTGGGAAAACACCAAGGACAAAAGAAGGTGTCCCTGGCAGAGGAAGAGGAGGATCAAGAAAGATAGTGCTCTGGAAACCAAGTGAACAAAGTGTAACAAAGAGAGGGCAGGGATCAACTGTGTCCAACGCCGACAGGTCAGGAAGGAATAAAGTGAGTACTGACCTCAGAATTCTGCAGGGTGGAGGTCACAGCTGACCTCAATAAGAGCGGCTTCTGAGGTGTGATGAGCCCAAAGGCCCACCTGGAATGCGTCTGTGAGAGATTGTGAGGAAAAGGTATGGAGGTGAGGAAGTAGTCAATTCTTTCTGGAGTTTTTCTTAAATAAAAGCAAAAAAAATCTGGTGAGATAGGCCCTCGGTCAAAGGAGTGTTTTGAAGGTAATTTTGGACATACTGAACTGAATGGGTCAGCAGAGAGGCAACGGCCGGAGTGATGTATCGGGTTATATTGGGGCAGGTGAGAAGAGATGAGATCCAGTGCCCTCCGAAAGGAGCACAGATGGGTTTCCCTCAGCTCAGCATCTGAGTCCTGCAGTTTGTTGGCAGCATCTGGCATGGACTCTTTCTGCTTAAGGCCTGAAGGGCTTGGGGGCAGTCCTGGGCTATCCCATGCCCATGAGTCACCCTACCCCAACAGCACTGGCCCAACTCACAGCTGGCCTTCTGTTCCCCAGCCCTGTATTCCAGTTCCAAGTTGGAGCTGGGCTGCCGCTTTAAACCCATCCCATCCATTGCCCCTGCCCATGACCACCTTTCTGAGTACTCTCACCCCAGCTGAGCCTGGCTTCCCTGGCCCTCCCAATCTCAGCTAATCATGCCCTTCAGATCTAAACACACCCCCGAGCTGGGCTTGGATGAGCATTTTCGGCAGTAAGATAGTTCCTGTCAATTCCAGTCTCTTTCTCTCCCATACAAGCCCTTTGGAATGAGATCTCAACTTTCCTTGTAACAAGTGAACTTGAGTTGGGACAAAATAGGCATCACTCTTAATGAACAATATAACTTTGTATGTGTGAAGACAGCACTCTTTAACAAAGGAGCCTTTTTAAAACAACCAAGGTGAATACATAGGTGCTGGGTAGGAGAGCCAACACATTCCTGATGGGTCACTCCCATGGCTGCCTGGAAAACGCAGGCTTTGTTCAGGTGTGGAAGTAACATGGAATGCAGGTAGTGGAATGTATGCCAAGAAATCAAGGCAATAAATGGAAACTGATGCATAGAGTGTACAGGGCATGGCCCTAGGACCCAAGATAAGAAGGAACTTGTGGGGAGACAGAAATAGATTTCAGCACCAGTGTTATTCCAGAAGTAACACGAAGAACCAGGGGGCATGGAGGGATCTGGCAGGTTAGTTAGAGGATTGCCCTTTGAATGCCAGATACGCAATGAACAGACCCTGGCAGGTGCAGAAGGTAAAGCAGACAGTGGGGCCAGGAAGATTAGGGCAAGTTTTTTAATTGGAGCCTAGAAGGCTCTGGAGCAGAGGTGTGACACAGGTAGAACCAATGGCACTGACATGGGGACCTGGAGCTGTGGCACAGGGAGTGAAGAGAGACCACATCTGAGTCATAGAACACCATGTGTAGACACCAGAATTTTGAAGCGGAAGGATCAGGGAAAAGAAGGCATCCAAGACAACACTAAGATTTTGAGTGTGAAGGGCCAGGTGCATCATCCAAGATCTGGATGTTGAAGGACATGCTGTTGGTGACAACTGGAGGGCATGGTGGGCGCATGCTGAGTTTGAGGTGCCCTGGGTCTCCCAGGCAAAGGTGCCCTGGAGGTATCAGAATCAAGGCTCTCTAGTTCAGAAGTGATGTCCTAGGTGGAGACTCAGATTTAGAGTCTTTGGCACAGTGATGAGGTTTGAAGCCAAGGAGATGAATGACACTGACGAGAAGAATGCTCGAAACCAGAAGAAATCAGTCAGAATGACTGATGGTACATGATTCTTCATCACACCCAGACTGATGACCAATCTACCTTTCCTGTCCACCTGTCCCAGTCTCAGTCTCAGCCAGCCTTCCATGCCCAGCTCCACTCCTCCAGAAAGCTCTCTGACTACTCCAGCCCCAGAGGTCCCTGCCTGCTGTAAGGATCTCAATGCTGGTAGCTTACACATCAGCACTGACCCTTGTGCTGCCACCTGAGCCAGTCCTCAAGCACTCTGAGGACAGAAAGCAGCTTACTCCCTCTGCTCATGGTATCTTCTGGCCACAGAGCACCCAGAAGGCACTGAGTAAATAACTCCTCCTAGATGAATTGATTAATCAATCGATTGCTGAGTTGGAGGTCAAGAGGAAGAGTAAGGGGACTAGTGAGTTGTTGAGTAGTAATAAAGAGACTCACAGATGTTGGATTCATGTAGCATCCACTTTTGGCATCTCATCTTTATGAATTAGATCTATATGGATCAACATGGATACATCTTGACAATGTTGCTGAGTAAAAATAACAAGTTCCAGATGCATGTTAAACCCACTGGAGTAGAAAGTGCTGTCTGCCAAATCCCTCTGGTTCTCCCAGGCACATGATAGGACTGCGCTCTTCCAACTGCCACATAGGTAGGAGAGGCCCTTTGGCTCGCTCTGGCCAATGAAGTGGGAGCAGAAGCTTCAGGATAGAAGCTTAAAGACCCAGTGCAATTCACCACTGTCCCTTCTCCCAGTCTCCATAGGTCTAGATCTCATTCTTAGTAAGTCCTAAAAACAGAAGAGTACATGTTTGCAGACCCTTGTCAAACATGTACTGGAGTGAAATATAAATGCTTGCTGTATGAAAGAAAGAAAGAAAGAAAGAAAGAGAGACAGAAAAAAAAGAAAGAAAGAAAAAAGAAAGAAAGGAAGACAAAGAAAAAGAAAAAAAGGAAGGAAAACAAAGAAAAAGAAAAGAAGGAAGGAAGAAAGAAAGAAAGGAAGGAAGAAAGAAAGGAAGGAAGAAATAAAGAAATAATAAATAAATAAATAAATAAATAAATAAAGACAAAAAAGAAAAAAAGAAGGAAGAAATAAAGAAATAAGAAAGAAATAAGAAAAAAAGAAAAAGAAAGAAAGAGAAAGACAAAGAAAAAGAAAAAAAGGAAGGAAAACAAAGAATAAGAAAAGAAGGAAGGAAGAAAGAAAGGAAGGAAGAAAGGAAGGAAGAAATAAAGAAATAATAAATAAATAAATAAAGACAAAAAAGAAAAAAAGAAGAAAGAAATAAAGAAATAAGAAAGAAATAAGAAAAAAAGAAAAAGAAAGAAAGAGAAAGACAAAGAAAAAGAAAAAAAGGAAGGAAAACAAAGAATAAGAAAAGAAGAAAGGAAGAAAGGAAGGAAAAAATAAAGAAATAAGAAAGAAATAAAAAAAAGAAAAAGAAAGAAAGAGAAAGAAAGAAAGAAAGAAAGAAAGAAAGAAAGAAAGAAAGAAAGTAAGAAAGAAAGAAAGAAAGAAAGAAAGAAAGAAAGAAAGAAAGAAAGAAAGAAAGAAAGGAAGGAAGGAAGGAAGGAAGGAAGGAAGGAAGGAAGGAAGGAAGGAAGGAAGGAAGAAAGAAAGAAAGAAAGTCAGTCAGTCTAAGGCAAAACCATGGTGACCTTAGATGGCTGTGCCTGAAGGATATAGTCAGTGTTTCTGGGTGGGGGGCACCTTTGGCCTTTTGGGTGGGACAAATGGTTCTGTGGTTGGTTGTATGGATGGTCGAATACCCGGCCCCGTCCATGAAATGTCAGAGGTACTCCTATTATGCAACAACCCCAAAACACTCCCCTCTCATTTCCTAACACTTCTGGGGGTGATATCAGTCCCAAGAGAACTAAGAATGTGAAGGGGTTTCCAAAAGTGGGGGTTGGAGGCACAGTGGGGCCCAGATGGGATACCTAGGCTGCGGGAGAATAGAGTCTGACCAGAGAGACTATATAACCCCCCCAAAGTGCTCAAATTGGATGTGACCAGTTGAGAATGAGGATGATAGTTTTTTGCAGCCGACAGAATGGAGTGGGATTATCCTGAAGGGAGATAAGAGAGATGGATATAATAGTGATAAAGTACCCTGATGCTCATGAACTCTGGCCTTTACACGGTCACACAGGATGCTTTGACAACCCACAGAGTAAGTCATTATCCTCTCCTACAGATGAAGAAACAGCTGGAGAGGAAGGGGACTGAAGGGAACAGAGGTAAGTGGGGGAGCTGCTCTGGGGCAGAGATGACAGGCCCTGAAAGAGAGGGAGATTCTGAAATAGAGCAGGCGGGATTGAGTGACAACCTGGATGGGACGGTGGGGCTGGAGTGGGGGGAGGAGTGGGGACCAATACCTGGGCTATAGGAAGAGGAGATGGGGACTCAGGTGTAACCTTTCACCTTTCAGCTGAAAGCAGGCCATGTAGCTGAGACTCTAGCCAGGAGTTGGAGCTGTGAACCAACCAGGATGGGAGAGGTTCTTTCCAGGTGCCCTACCAGAGCTCAGGCTTCCCTTGGAGAACAAGGCAGCAGGGAGCCACCTGAGGAACCAGGCCTCCGGTCTGGAGGTGGTCACCTCTCAGGGCAGAAGCAACCTCTTCACACACACCAGCTAACATTTAGCAGCTTCCTTGGGCCCCAAGGACAGTCCTTGAAGCAAGAGGGAGGAAGGCAAGCCCAGACACCAGCTCTTGGATAAAATCTTTACAGGTCCTTTCAAGGACCCAGTGATATAAGGACACAGAGACACACGAGGGCGCTCTAACCAAATAGCAGGGGCGGAAGCCCGTCTGTCCCCACGTGGAAAGAGGGTTAGTATTTTGAAAAACCTTTGGTCTAGTGTTTCTCAATGGAGCCGCTACTGGTACTCTGGGTAGGATGTTTCTCCCCCAGGGGGAGGTGTCCCTGCCATTGCAGGGTGTTTGCCATCCCTGACCCCCTCCTTGTCACTGGGACAACCCAATTCCCCAAGTTTTCTTTCCAAATATCCCCTCTCCAGAGAGTCCCTACTGGCCAGTACCACAGGAGGATGCACACTAGTGGCTTTGGGTAGCTTGGTGGTCTCCACTCTCCCCGACCTTACAGAAGAACCTGCCACCTTCCACTTTGACCTTGCAGGTGAGGCACCTGCACGTGCCGGAGAATCGCAGGTACCCAGTGACAGCTCGTGCTCACGGGGACCGTCATCCTTGAGAGGTAGGTTTCCTTTATACTGTCATATCCCAGGGCTGAGTAGGATGAGGGCTGCACTGATCACACTGGGGACACAGACACAGGACCCTGAGACAGACACCACGGGACCTGCTTACAGACACCCACCCCCCAGGGAGCAAACATGTGGCCACACAGAACACAGCTTGCACAAAACTTCCACAGAGTGAGTCTGAAACGAGACACTTTTCTGAAACCCAGAAAGCCCCACCGTCATGAGTTCTGAGATGTTTACATCTTTAGGTTTCCAGAGACAAGCACCAAGGTGAAAATCCAGGGATGAGATTCTAAATATTTACCAGCCAACGAGTCCTGGATGCCGGCCAGGCGGAATAGAGACCGGTGTAAACAGCTGGCGCAAGCAGTGCGTTATCAGCCCTGCAAACAGCCTATTTGGCAGAGCCTGAGTCCCCTGTGGAAAACCAGGCGTGCCAAGGTGGCTGCTTGGGTGGACAAAGGTGACTTTTTGGGAACACGCACCAAGGTAAATAGTGTGGGAGACTATTATACCCACTGCAGGACTAGAAACCTTCCAACACCTGAGGGAATGAGGGGCTGGAGAAAGACCCAGACACACTAGTCCACAGGGCACATCCAGCATCCCCATCTCTCACCAATGAGCTTGTTGTTCTTAAACAGAGTTGCCTGCACGTCCCACAAAGGTGGGGTCTGCTGGAAGTCACAGCTGGAACCCCATGGTGCATGAGGCATGGCCCTGCCAGTTGAGATGTTTACCACCTCTGAACACAAACAGGCCACCTTGGCCTGCTGGCCGGCCATGAGCTTTACTCCATGGGAGGCAGACATTGCAAACCAGACATGATTCTTACCCTCCTTCGAAGATTTTGATCCTCGCCGGCTCCCCTCTCTTGGAGGCAGGAGTGTCCTCCTCTGGCTTCCCTCTCTTCTCTTCTTCCTTCTCCACTCTAGCTATATCTTTCTGGCCTTCCGGGGAAACCAGTGAAGGGAGGTGAACCTGGCCCACCGCAGGAAGGACAAAATCATTGTGGGTTACATGGTAATAATGAAATGATGACTTCAATGGCATTGCACACTTACACTTAATTGTGGCTCACATAATCTCCACTCTACCCTGTGAAGAAATGCTATTAGCCTCACTTTACAGGGTGAAGTCCCTTATTCAAGGCCACATGGTTAGCTGGTGTCAAAACTGGGACTCTGACCAGGTCTTTCTCATGGGGAGAACAGGCCTTCTCAGGAGAGCTGTGTTTGCTCTTTCTTTTACACTAGTCTAGGTGCTTCTGGGGCAGGTCCTCCTTTTGGTCTCCTCAGTCACATCAGCACCCAAAACAAGGCCTGCCTCAGAGAAGGTGCTTGAAGAATGTTGAACAAATAAATGAAGACTCTGCTTGCAGAGATTAACTGGTCCAATTCTTTTATAGATCATAAAGTCAAGCTCACCTAACAGGTTAAGACCTGGGGGAAGAGCTCAAGTCTTCCAAGGGCCCTGACCAATAAAATCCTCCAGGGCTGGGCACAGAAAGGCTGTGCTGGCCCACCGATGGGCATGCACCCGAGGGTGTGCAGGCTCGGGTTGTCCATCTAAGGGAACCCATTCTCTTTACAGGCCTCGATGGTGAGAGCTGGCTCAATGAGGAGAACATGTCATCTAGACGCTCTGATGGCAGCAGGGGGTTGGTATACTCTTGAATAGGGAGCAGTGAGGCTGGGCTGGAGGCTGGGGCCAGCAGTGCCCAGAGTGAGATGCTCATCCTACTGCAGGCTACTAGAGGAACCATGTGTCTAGCTGCTAGGATAAGCTAAGAGCCACAGTCCCCTGTGCCAGGCAAGACACCTGTCCCAACAAGGATGAGAAAGGCAGCTGGTTGGAAATGAGGGAATCTGAGTCCTAGCGCCACTGAGTGCCAGTAGGAAAGATGCCAGTAAATCAAATGGAATAGTCCAAGAAAAAGTTTGTAAGTTTCAGTTCATTTTAGGAAAGCAGAATTTTAAACAAATGATTACCAAGCCCAATTAAGCCAAATTAATTCTTCCTTTTTCTTAAATGGCCTTTGAGTGTCTAGTAATTAAAGCAGAGAGGCAGTCCAGGTCATATGAGAGGGCTTTGGAGTGAGATCTAGTTTTGCATCTAGGCTCTGCCATTTATTTGTGCAAGTTACCTAACTTCTCTGTGCTTTAGACTCTTCATCCATAAAATGGTAATATAGTATCCTAACTTTCGAGGTGGTTGTGAGGATAAAAGTAAAGTTTAGCATAGTACCAGGAACATAGTAGGTGCACAAGTAGTTATAAGTATGAACATAATTACAACATCTGAGGAGTAGCGTTAGCCAGTAAGAGACACTGGAGAGCAAATCAGTCATGATGTTTATGGCAAAAGTGGAAATCTTGTTTAGGGATGTCTGTATACTGACAAGGACATTTAGAAAATAAATTTGGGAACTATTTCTGTGAAGAATATTCAGCTGGGCTAATAACAAATCCAATGAACAAAATTCACTCCATGATAAAAGAGGAGGATGTGGACATAGGAAAGTCATAGAACACACTTTCGTTCATTTGTCTATAACATGAATTTAATTTAGGAGTTTTATGCCTGATTTGGCCAAAGCATCCAGTCTGAAGATATAATAATAAACATTTTTAAATATGTAGCCATTTTTCACATTTTCTTTCCTCAAGTAATTGAAAGAAGAAAAATAGACTCTCTGGAGTCAGACAGGTCTGGGTTCAAATTCTGAGTTTGCCAAATATTTGCCATATGATCTTGCCTTCTCTCACCCTGTGACCCTCAGTTCCCTCCTGTGTAGACTGGAGATGGTCCTGCTACCTCACAGGTGGAGGTGAGCATTGACTGGACTTGTAGCACAGTGCCTGATGCAGCGAGGTTGTTCCATCAATAGACCAATTGTTATTCCACAACTGCCTAGTTAGCATGACACATCACATGGCCTGAACCCTTAGACTGGCCTTGTCAGGGTACAGAGGTGTCATCTGTCTGAAGCAAATGGAATGATCACATTTCAAACTTTCTGAACTTGCAGGGACCCATTCATTTCATAGTTTCGGATGCAGCCTCAGGTCAGAGGCAATGCAGGAATAAAGCGAGCCCCTCAGTCGGGGCCAGGTGCTCCTACCTGGCACAGGTGGGTCAAGCTGAGAGTGATGTTACCATCTCCTTATAGAGGGATACTGCAGCCCAGCCTTATTGCTATCCTACTCACAGAAAAAAAGCAATATTTTGGGAGTTGTCAAATTCACTCTGGAAATGGGAAGATGTCAAGTGGTGCCAGAGAATGGAAATGGCAGATGTAGAGAATAAGAAAAGCAGGGAAAGACTAACAGGATGAAGGAGAAACATACGATAGAGGGGTATAAAGTTCTAAAATTGCTGCAGGCATTCCCATCAGCCAAGTTTTCCAGTCTTCCAGAGAATTTTTGTTTTTCCTGGCTGAGATTGTGTCTCTGATTTTACAATAACAGCTCATGGGAAAGCAGGATCACTTATAAAACTCACTTTATGGAAATGTATCTCTTCTGATGATGTGAGGGACACATTGAAAAAGGAACCTAATAAATACGTTTCCTGGCAAGGTGACTGGTCATACCTGACAGAGAGGAAAATTTCCTCCTATCTAGCTTTAGTTTTGCAAATGGGACCTGAGGAGAATGCGGCTTAAAAGCTCAGCAAAGGCTGTTAAAATCAGTGGGGAGAAGCAAAACAAGGCTGAACTTACCTCTGTCATGCGGGGCTTGCGGGAGCTGGATGGCACGAGCCTTCCTGTCTCCGGATGTGGAGCTGTGGCCATGGTGTATGTCTCTTTGCTCACCTTCTGCTTAGACCTCAGGAGGGACAAAGCAGCTTTAGTGGAAACCCCTGGAAGGTTGGGGTTGTACAAACTTATGCACCAACCAGCGTAAACAGAGGACCTCCTATCTGCATGCTGGATGTGATTTGGCTTAATGTAGTTTAAATAGCACCAACTGACATTAGTGGTCGTGTGGAGGCTGGGGAACTGCAGTACCTTCTTGGAGTCCGTACCTTCTTGCGGCTTGGCTGGTCTGGGGGGTGTTTCTGACAGAGGAAGTGAGCTGGGAGGTGCCAGTGAAGGGAGGTCAGGTTGTTCCTTGGAATCTTCTTTCTTCACACTCAGCGGGGGCAATGCTCTTCGGTGAGGTTTACCGGATGACTGGGCATATTCCTTCAAAGCATCTGAGCCTGGGGCTGTCCCATGGGACAGTGTGGGGTGAGGAAGAAGAGGAATCTCCTCTGGGTCAGATGGATCTGAGGGCAGGCTGGACAGTGATTCTAGCTCCCTCCTGCCCTGGCCCTGGCTGCCCGAGCGGGATTTCTCTGGCCTCTTGCCATCCTCAGTGCTGGTAAGCACCACGCTGCATGGCTTTACCAGCTTGAGTTTTTCATCCGCCTTGGAAGCCTCCTCCTCCTTCACCCTTTTTTGCTGCTGGGTTTCCATGGTAAGTTCAAGGCTGCCAGCTGGCGAAAGGACGCGTTTGCTTCCCCCCACTGTGGATGAAGCCCCCTCCAGGCTCAAGACACTCTCTGATGACAGGGAAGTGCCTTTCCTTTCAGGTAATGTCACAGGCACTCTCAGGTATGGAGTCTGGAAGCCTCTGCTCTGCTCTTCACTTACCCCAGCTGGTCCGACCTTGTACATGTCTGCCCCACACACTGCTGTGCCTTTGCATGGGGGCTCCTCGAACATGGGAAGGGCCATAGTTGCTGAGCTGCCTTGGGACTGGGTGACCAGGATCTGGGAGAGAGTGGTGTACATGGCGCTCCCGTAGGATGGCATGTTGGTCTGAATTCGGACGGGCACAACCAGGGACACCATGGTGTCTGGACAGGCGGGCAGGACCAGGGGGGTGGCTGATGTGGGCACTGAGGAGCTGGCCGGGAGGTCCACGGGGGGCAGCTGGATATCACTGCTGTACTCTGTGCTGGGGGTGAGGCCAGCGGTTCCTGTCACCAGTGGGGCCAGGCTGGTTTTGACTGGTGGCAGATGGCTTTCCACATCACCAGGGAGCTGAAGGGCAAACTGGGACTGCAGAGGCAGGAAAAACCCAGAAGAGAGCGCTGAGGAGGACGGGTATGACATGGGGAGAAACGAAGGGGGCTGCCGGAAGGGGATGTTGGCTGGGTGAGGCATGAGCTGGGGGAGGTGGAGCTGGCCTGGGTGCAGAACAGTAGGTTGGAGAGGAAGTGGTGGGGCTTGAAATAAGGAGGGAGGAAGTGGGGGCATGGAGTATGGCGAGGACAGGAGGCTGGACATGGCCTGGGTGGAGAAGAATTCTGAAGACTGTCCTGGCTCATGCTGCAAGAGGTGCTGGAAGGAGAAAAGGGAGACGGGCGGAGGCAGGTACGGTTTCTCATGCAGGGGTAGCTGGGCAAGGGGGTGGTGGAACACCTGGAGTGCTTCTGTGTAGGGCGGAGTGGACCCCAGTGGGGGTCTGTCCTGCACCTGGCTCTTGCCTCCTGGGTGCCCACCTTGTGAGGGGGCTGCTGAGGCGATCTGGGGCAGTGAGCTTTTGCCTGAAGGTTTACCGGATGAGGGCTTTGATTCCTCGCTCTCTTGTCTTCCCTTGGGGGCAGCCTCCGGCTCCATTTCTGGAGGCCTGCTCAGAGATGCCTGTCTCACCAAAAAGCATTTCCTTCTCTCTGGTGGGGCCACTGGGGCTGCTGGTGCCACTGGGGCAGGTGCAGAAGAGCCTGTCAAGGACAAGCTGCCGTAGTCGAACGATTTGCTGCGTGTCTCGGTCATGTGGGTGGGATGGGAAATGTTGGGGCTCTGCTCTGAGGCCGACCTCCGCATCTCTCGGGTGTGTGGGTGGTGGCTGGGGACGGTCAGCATGTGTGTGCCCAAGGGTTTGGAGCGCACGTCCGACGAGGGCCCGGAGGCCTCGGCTTTTCCGTGGTCATCCCTCTCGAAGGAAGCAGAGCGGCTGGACCCGCTCAGAGAGATACTGCTTTCTTGGCTTGGGCTGCGGGACAGAGGCACGGAAGACTCGAAGCTGGACTCCCCCGATGACTGTGCCATCTCCGCCAGGCGAAGTCTCTTCTTCTTGGGTGGCAGCTTCTCCGCTGGGAGCTGGGCAAGCGTCTGACTGCGCTGGGGCCACTGGAACTCCTCTGTCTTCTCAGGCTCCTTGGGTGGTGGCTCCGGCTCTGTGTCTGGCCGGTCAGGCTCCTCAGTCACCAGGATCTCGGGGACCTGAATGTTGGGCTGGCGGACCAACTTGGGCTGCAGGGAGTGAACGGAGCGTCCATGCGGGGCAAGAGGGGGTGACGAGAATGGGGCCAGAGACTTGTCTTCCCCTTCCAAGCCACTGGGCTGCTCCAGAGAGTCAGACTTCTCAAAGGAGCTGGTGTGCTGGATGACAGAAATTTCTTTGGACGTTGTTCTCCTCTCCTTCCCTGATTCGGAACTGGACCCTGGCTTGGGAGTCCTTGGCTGGAAGCCCGAGGGTCCCTCCAGGGAGGGCACTGACTTACTTGGTTCTGCTGGTGACTTGGTGGACTCCGGGGGAAGGTTCTGAGCAGCATCTGACGGCCCGGGGCTGCCGAACTGACTTTTTCTTGACTCGAAGGCGGGCGGCTCCTCCTCATCCCCCAGGCTCTTCTCTTTCCTCCTCTTCCTCAGTGGAGTGAGCTCCAAGGTGGTGCCCAGTTTGTAATGCATCATCTGGGACCAGGGCTCGTGCTCGGCCTGACTCTTCTCGGCTTCCGGAGACATGTGAGCACCTGCAGAGACGGGCTTTGTGATCTGAAGCTCTGAGCAGTAGTATTTCTTATGGGCCTCGTAGTTGTCCCTTTTCTTGTACCGAGCACCACATATATTACATTCATAGATCGCCCCTTTTGTTTTCAAGCCCTTCTTGGTCTTTTTGGTGAGTTCGCTTTCCTTGGGTTCCGGCTCGTCTGTGGTTTTGGGGGCTGTGTCCTTGCTGCTTGGCCCTGCCTCCTCGGAACTGTACTCCCCTCCCAAAGGTAGTTCGATGGCCGGCTGGCGCTTGAGCATCCGGGGGTGGGAGGTAAACACTTGACTGCTGCGGCTCAGGGCTTCGGAGTCGGTGATGTGGTCGTCGAAGGAGTAGCTACCGCGGAAAGTGTGGTGGGGGGTCCCGAGGGTGCAGGCGGCAGAAGGCATTGAGTGGCTTCTCAGCAGAGGCACAGGGGGAGTGGTGCTGGGCGGGTGCTGGAGGCTCAGCAGTGATTGTTCGGGCTTTGTCTTCTCACCGTGGGACAGAGGCTCCCGGTAGAGGCTGGATTTGGGTGACTCCATGCTGCTACGCCGTGACAGCGAGCTCCTCCTGGGTTTCACACTGTCTATCTCGCTGGTGTCCACCACAGCCTCGTTGATGGTGATGAGCTTGGTGATGTGCTCGATGACCTGCGTCCTGGGCACAGACAAAGGCACCAGGCTGGGCTTGTCTTCCGTGGACAGGGGCAGGAGAGGCTGGGTGGAGGTGGCCGTCAGCATAGTGGTCCGCTGCCCGATCCGCCCGCACTTGCCAAAGATGATCTCCGTGTAGGACCTGGCGTTGGTGTTCGGGGGGCTGACCTGCTGCTCGGCACTCTCAGAGCGGGAGAAATACCCAGATTCAGTACTGCCTTTGCTGCCTGGACTCAGAAACGCCTGTTCATCGATCACCTTCTTCCTCTCACTCAAGCGGAGGGCCAGCTTCTGCTTGATGGTGTGGGTGTCTTCGGGTTTATGGCTCAGGGGGTGTTCTGATGAGGGCTCTACAAATGGAGCAGGGTCCTCGAGTGACTGGGCTGAGCTGGACTGGGACAAGGAACAGCGTTCATGGCTGGAACCCTGGCTCCCCGAGCTATACAAACCGCTGGACAGAAGGGGGTGCTTAGGCCTGGGGGACAGCTCTGCGGGGTGAGTGGACGTGGTGCCTGTTTCCTCTTCAGAATCAGTGCTTTCTCCTTCGGTGGGCTCCTCGAACTCTTCCCCCGGGATCCTCTCTATCTCCAGCCCTGGGGGGTACAGCTCACCACCCACTCCAGAGGCCAGGCCAGCTTTGATGCGGTGGGCATGGGACTTCCTGTGCTTGTAGAGGTTACTCTTGGTCTTGAAGGAGAAGCCACAGGGGCCACAGGGGTAGGGCCTCTCACCCGTGTGCGAGCGGATGTGCTTCTGGAGCACGCTGGGCTTGGCGCAGGGCCGGCTGCAGTACTGGCAGATGTACTTGCCTGGCTTCTGGGGTTTCCTCTCCTTCTTGTGTGCCTCTTCTGTGGGCTTCAAGGGGACCTGGGAGGGACGAGGCACAAAGACTTTGGGGATGCCGGGCAGGTCCTCGGGGGGGATGATGGAAGCATGGGAAGGGAGGAGCTGGCTCTGAGGATGGAGCCCAGGGGTCACAAAGGAGCTTGAGGGTCCAGGTCTCATGGGGTCAACAAGCTGCCACGTGGACCCCTCCAGGAGGTGCTCAGGTTTGCCAGGTGACATGAATGCTGGTGTCAGAGGGTGCTGAGGAAGCTGTGAGATGTGGACAGAGGCTTCGATGGAGGACCTCTTGGGGGGCTTCTGCTGCTGGCCCATTTTCTCCTGAGAGCTTTCCCTAAGAAGCGGTGAAGGGCCCGGGAAGGGCTGCGGGGCGAGGAGCTCCTGGAGGGGGCCCTCGGGAGTGGCGGCCGAGCTGCTGCCTGGGTATGGGGCACTGGCCGAAACACTGGTCTGAACAGCTTCTCCTTTAGTCAGCCGCTTCCGGGGACTTCCCTCAGCCTTCTTGGTGCCCTTGACACTTTGTTCAGGATCCATGACCTCCATGGAGACTTCAGATGCTATTCAGGGAGGGTTGGGGCAGGCTACATTTATGAATAATCTAAGTGTTCCAGGGAGGAGTCTGGTTTCGGCCACATTGGTCAAGAGCTGAAGAAACCAAACCCAAGCCGGCTTTGGGAGTTTTTTGCAAGTGTCACTGGCTGTGAGTGGACTCAGAGCACGTCATTGGGGCTCAAACTATTCACGCCAGAGAGGCATGGTCCTCTATTTTGCAGACAGAAAATGCACCAGCACTTTCTGCCTGAATGTCTGTTGTGGAAACATCATGAAGGACGTCAGTGTTGCCATCGTATTGTTTCAGTTGGCAGTGGCAAGTGGCCCCCCAGGAGTCCCCTGTGTGCTATGCGAACTGTTGAAGGCTGGAGACGTCTGTGTGCATGGCCCAGTCATCCCTGGTCCTGGCACGAGAGAAGCCACGCTGGATGCCGTGGGTGGCTCTGCCCAGCTTCTTCTCCCCTTTAGCCCTGTGTTGAAGATCAATGGCCTTGGACGGGAATTCACGTTCTTCTATGTGACAAAACACACACATGGAAACACACACATACACACACATAAAAGAGAAGAAGAGTTACTGTGATTTGTCCCCAGCCTGTGAAGCCCTCTGTGAAACCCAGTGAGATTCCTAAAAGGTTAACTAGGGAGATTCAAGCAGAAACGCCTGCCCCTGGCTTTGCACCTGAGCACTGCCCATCTCTCCCTCACCCATATTCACAGTGCCGTTGGGTGACGCGAATGCCAACTGTGGTTCTGGGGACTCTGGCTATGTGGGACATTGAGAGCAGGAGGCAGGACATTTCTGGGTGGGAGCCCTGGGTTCTAGTCTCTGCTCTTTGAATGTCCCTGAGTGGGTTTTAGCTCCCTAAGCATCAGTCACTTAAAAATTTAGAAAATGGAAGCAACAACTCCTGCCTCACCTGTGCCTTGGGGCTGCATTGGGGTCCACCATGGTAATGGACATGGATGGCACTGGACGAAAGCGGCAAGAGCGAGTGCTGGTGGGTTAAACAGGGATGCACTTTCCAAGGGATAGATTATTTTCAGGTTACTACTACTCTCTTTTTAACCTTGGATGCTAGAGGTGTCTGGGGGTGAGGGGCAGGAATCGTTCATGGCTTTTACTCCCTTCTAACCCACATCCCCAGCCTGTGTTTTATGCTGAAGCTAAAGTTACTCTTCTTGCCTGTGGCAGCTCACAGTCTAACATAGCTGTGACCACTGGATCAGCTGGGAGAATCATTCTCGTGGGTTCCTCCAGCTTTGTAGCTTTTCCTTGTCTAGCAAGTGCCCCAGGGGTATCCTGGAAGTGACTCAGAATGTGGGTCCTTGCCAAGCTGAGGGGCAAAGCTGGAGCAGCAAGTGTGTGCGTCCTCCCAGGGCCAGCCAAAAGTCAGGCAGCCTAGGCTTCCTGGGCCCCGAGTGCATCTCAGGTTCCTTCTTCCCAGAAGCAGTCAGAATTTCAAACCTGGAAGTCACTGTGGACTCTGTCTCACTCAACCACCTTATTTTCCAGTGGAGAAAACTGATGACCACAGAGGAAAGGACCAGCACCTAAACCCAGGCTCCCTGTGGTCAGAGTTCATTCTTCAGCCACCCACAGGTGAGGGCCTGAGTGAGTGACCAGTGTCTCTGTGGTCTTCCTCCCTCTCCTGTAAGTGTCCTGTGCCCTGGCATCCTGACCTCAGGCTCCCTTCATGCTCTTGCCCTGCTTTTACCAGGTATTCGCTGATGCAGATTTGAAGAGTTTGCTCTTTCCACTTGCATAAAAGGTCAACAAGTCTGAAAGACTCAAAAAATGTCTCTCAAATGGCAGGACCTCAGAAAAATGACATGAAAGAAAGGAGCAGATGGTTTGATCTGTTAGCTAAAAATTATATACTATCAGTTTACTCCTTTTGTGTTTCCATTCCATCTTGGTTCTACAAAGAATTCAAAGTAACTATAACAAAATTTTCTAAATACTTATAAAAGAATGACAAACTATAAAGAAAGAAAACTAAATAACAACAACAAATCAAAACAAAGAATAATGTATATATGGCAGGAAGTCAGAATTGGTGGGATGAAAAGAACACAGGAATACCAATCATAAGGGCTTACATTATTTCTATAGTTCAGCTACACACTTATATCTGAGCTTCCTGGCAGCCAAGGAGAAAAGAGAGACATGGTCTATTACAGAGTCCTTATAGCCAGAGAGGAAGAAATATCTCAGTTCCTTGCAGGAAGCAAAGGGTTGCTTTAAAAAACTTTTTCATGTGGTACTTCAGACAGGGGCAGCGAATGATGCATGAGATCACCCGTGTCTTCAAATGATATTTCTCCAGCAAATGTGGTGATTAGTTTTTGTCATTGGAAGGTCACAACTCAGCAAAGGCTATTCTTTGAGCAAAGACTTCCTTTGACACAGGCAGAGACGGCATCCTCCAAAGCAGGGCCAATGTGGGCATGGCAGGGAAACCTCATTTCATTATATTGCCATCGGTAGGAGGGCCATGTAAGATATCATCCAAACTAGGGCACTTTTGAGAGTAAAGAGGTATTACTAATAATTATGGAGGAACAACAGGAATAAACCAGGCTGTCCCAGGCAAAATAGTTACTCTTACAATCAATATTTACCTTGAGATGCAAACCAGGCATAAGTGATAACTCTGAGTGTCTGGTATAAACTTTTAATCTTTGCTATGAGAACTGAGGTTAACCATGGTTTCCTAATGGGTTCTTAGAGATTGGTTATTTAGGCCAATCCTCTCACTTGACAGATGAGGATTCTGGGGCCTACAAGGATGATGCGATTTTCCCCTAAAACTGCGCAGTGCTGATGTGCAAAGCTAGACCGTCCTGTGCCTCCCCACCTCTGGCCAGGGCTCATCCTCCACTGCAATGAGTCAATGCCCCCTATGACTTCTGTGGCACGACGGGCACTGCGGTGTCTGCCTTTCTGTTCTATGAGGGCACTGGCTCCAGAGAGAGCATCAGTAGGTATCTAGAGGCTCAAGAGCAAAGGAGGCCTTCTAACTTATGTCCTAACCTTGCTCTGGCTGCTAGACAGGAGAAATAAGAGTCTATCCTGGTGGAGTTGCCCCAGGCCTCACTTATCTAGGCTAAGGTGGGCAGAAGTCATCTAAATGTCAGACAAGGCAGACATCTGCAGCGTAGATGGAGAACTGTTCTCCAGGCTGGTCTGGGATTCCCCAACTTGGCAGCACTTGTGTGGGAGAAAGGCCATAGGTGCTGGGTATAGATGATAAAAGGCGGACTACACTCACTATTTCTATTGACCCTTTCCTGCAAGGATCTCAAAATACCTGCAAATACTAGCTAGTAGCAAGCTTTACTTCTGAGGGATGGATGAGACCCTGCGCCATGACTACGTGGTGAATTCTCAGAATCTGAGTGAGGGTCAGCTGGCCAAGGAGGATGCTACATTGTTCAGTCCTGCAGTTGTCCCCTCACTGAGCCACAAGACTCTCCAGGGGCAGGTGGGAAAATACCCAGTGGCTGGGGTTTGGGGCAATTCCCAGTCCAGGTAGTAAGAGTGAGGAAGACAGTCAGGTGACTGTTGTGTCATCAGATGACTCACTGGGCCAGCACCACCTGCCTAAGATCAGCATCTGGCCTACACCTGTGCACTGGGCCTGGTGCTCCCCAGGGAAGGGACTTCTGCTTGAACCTTCTGAGGGAGGAGCAACCAGGACACATCAGCCACCCAGGTCATGGATTGGTGGTGCCCGGGGGCCAGAAGGCCCATGCTTACATTCTGCAGAGAGGGCACCTGAGCCACAGAGGGAGGTGACCAGTCCAGAGCCACACTAGTCCTCAAATTCCTAGGTCTGTGCGCTCTGCTGCCTTGCTCTACACCTCATGACAGGTCCAAGGATCTTAATAAAAAGGTGCAGTAAGAGGGGGGCAGCTGGGACCATGGGTGCAGACATGGGACAAAGTATAGGAACCAAGAAGGCCTCAGCTTGGCATAAACACATTATCACTTAACTCTTCAACTCCTTTAGAAGGATGGTTTCTAATCATTGTGACCAAGTGACAGCAAGAAAATGGCTCCTTTCTACCTTCTGTGCTTCTGAGGGTATGTGTAAAACTTTAATATAAACTTGAAGTAATAGAGAAAACCCTGCTTCTCCAGGGAATTTGTGAGGGCATATCCTAAAGTCACCGGTGATGTGAGGTGGAAGGTTTCCTTGACAGGGCCCAGGGTTGGGGCCGACATGGGCCTGAGCCTCAGGACCAAGGGAGGGCAGGTGTCCTCTGCTGACGGTGGCAGAAGGGCCATGGGGTCCACATTTCTGCCACTGAGGCCAAAGCCCCAACAGCTCTAGCTTGGAAACCAGATTAGAACCATGAGGAAACCTGAGTTTCAAAGGCCAGTTGGCTAACCTATCAGACAACTCAGCTTCTACTTCTGGAAGGTTCCATAGGTCTAGCTATTAGAACAGCCCAATAGGGAAAAGAGCAGGGTGACTGGGCTGGAGCCACAAAGGCCCCAGGGGAGTGGGAAGTGATGGGAGAGCCAACAGTTGGGCAAGGTGGCCTGAAGCTCTGAAACCAAACTAGAAAGTACCTCCCATATCCAAGGCAGAAACAAAATGGCTGTAGGCCGGAGGGGACACCCAGAGGGCTTTACCAGAGGGGAGATGGGAGGTAGGCTTTGTAAAGAGGATGATTCTATCAGTCATGGCAGGAGGCCAGCTTGAATCTGCCTTGGGCTCTAGACTAGAGAGCTCAGGTCACCAGCCAAGTTACATAAGACTGAGGCAAGACAGGAACAAGGCCTGGTGCCCAGGGGCTATTAGGTCAATCTGACCCCAAATTTGTGGGGCTTAATATTTATACACAGACAGACAGACACACACACACACACACACACACACACACACACACACACACACACAAACCCTGATATGTCAAAATCTGGTAAAAATTTTACTGACAGTAATAAAACATGCTGATCTTAAAAACAGCAGGAAAACAAGCCTTCCTCTTTACTTCAAAAGCTGAAACCCAGTGCAGAGGGCCATAGGTTGTACAGGAGGCAAACGGTATTTTCATTTCATTAACCCTGTGCCCCCGCTAAGAATCTTCATGTGTGATACTTGTATGGTGCGTGCTCAAGATGAAGTAGAATTTTTCACCTGCAAAGAAAACTAAAAGTAGCTGTGGGCTCAGATAGTGACAAGACAGGCTGGATGTAGGGATGTGGATCTAGAGACTAACAGGAAGAGGTCATCAGAAAGCCACTGAGAACATTTTCACAAAGAGAGGGGCTGAGGCCAAGGGTGAGGCTCTGGCTGGGAACAGGGAAGGGGGCAGGGACTGAAAATGTCTCTCAGTGACCCTTTCCCTTTTAGTAATCCAAGCCTGTAAGTTTCAACTGGGTTTATGAACACCCGACACTTCCCGGCCTCCCTTGCAGCCAGTGCTGGCCAACGTAACGAATGCAGTCGGTAGGTTACAGCCAGAAAAAAAGGACTCACTCTCCACATGCCCATTTTTTTCAGGAAGGAACATGGAGGCTGTGGTCGTGGTGAGCCAATTCTAACCATATGGATAGGAATATGACTCCAAGGATGGTGGCACAAGAAGACCGTAAGCAAAGGCACCTGCTCCCGAGAGAGAAACACACCTATCTTGTCTTTAGCCACAGTTACACAGTTGCTTTTGGAGCTGTTGAACAAACGCACTAACTCACATAGAGGACTGCAGTGCAATATTGACCAAGGGGATGGTAAAAAAGAGCCCAGGCCTGGCAATGCTGAGACACAGGGAAAAGTAACAACACAAACTAGGGTTTAGGCCTAAAGAACAAGATGGGCACCTGCTATGAGGCAAGTGACCAGTCACTAAGGCCACACACTGCACGGCGACTCCAAAGGCAGCATCATGACTCAGGCAGCTTGCATTTGAATTCTGGCTCCTCCACCTCCTAACTAGAAATCCTTGGAAACTCTCTTAGCATCAGTATCCTCACAGCTCATATGTGAACAATAAACATACCACACATAGTTTAAATTGAGTTAATCCCTATAAAACATTTATTTAGCATGTAGTTCACTTTCAGGAAACAATGGTGGTCATCGTGATTGGGGAAAGTCTTTCTGTGTGAGGGGCAGCCGTGGCCTTGCGGAAAAGAGCCCTGGCCTGGGTTCCAGTCCTGGCCCTGCTGCTTTTAGGCCCCAGATCATTGTGAAGATTAAATGTGGTTATTATGCATAGAAAGTACCTGGCACACAGCTGGTGCTCAAGAAATGGGAGCAGACATTGAATCTGGAGGTCATGGCGGGGACTCCAGAGAAGGCATCATGATGCTGGACCACCTGGCTATGTGTGCAGGCTTTGTAAGTTCCCCCAGACAAGTGAAACATCAGTGCCCAAGCTGGACAGGACCAAGTGGTCCCAGCAGTGGGGACAGAAGGGCAGGCAGGGGATCGGTTGGTGACAAGCTAGAATCAAAGACACTCATGGATTGAAACCACCTCAGTCTTGGCACACAGCTTTCCCAGGTCAGTGGGAAGATCCCCCTATCTCCGTGGAAGCTACATGAGATGGTTCTCCCACTGAAGTTGGTGATTTTGGAGCCTCCATTGTACCTCTTAGTCACTGGGACCCTATGGAATAATGACCGGTCAGTGAGGCCCATGACAGCAGATTTGGGCTGGGTCTTGAATTCTGGCCTTCGTTATGGCTGAATGTATGAGTTGCACAAGTACAATCCTGTCTTAAAATTCACAGCATTTTGTACCCATCATCCCCATTTGCTTCTGGGAGGAAACTGAGGCCCAAGGAGAGGCATGACCTACCCAAAGATAACCAGCTAGAAAGTGTCCAGGGAAAACTGAAAACAATCCCTGAGTCCTTCAATTCTGTATGGGGCCCATTCTTCTGAAAGCAGATGCTGCTTGACCCCGACTCAGCCTCTAGGGGAGCTCTCCAGGGGCAGACGGATCTTAGTTGCAAGTAGGGCACCAGGTGAGAGAAGGGGCCTGAGCACCTGGTCTCCTCACTATGGCTGGGCTGCCTCCCAGGACTCTCCCCATCTTTCTCCATGAGTTTCCTCCAGCAAGGGCAGAGGAATAGGCCCAGAGCTCAGTCACCTGTAGCAAGAAGCCCCGAAACACAGCTCTGCTGTGTGACCCTTGGCAAGGGACTCCCCTCTCTGGGACTACTTTCCTTTCTGTAACATGAAGAGTCAGGCTAAATGACCTCAAGGGTCATTCCCATTCTGACAATAATGGATTTAGGATTCTAAGATCAGGTGGGAGTGTGGCCAGCTGTGAAAAATGCTGGCCAAGCTTCCTAGTTTGCTCAGGCGGGCTGTAATTAAGCTGGAGAAGAATTCCACAGGATAAACGAAGCTCCAAGTCCCCATCAGACCTCGATCAAGGTGAGATACAGTGAAGGATATATGCTGATGTTTGTAAAAGGCACCCCCCCACACACCCCTCAGTGGGACTGGCTGAGAGGTGGGGACTGGCAAGGTCAGGCCTGCCCAATCTTTCTGCATTCCTTTTGGCTACTCTTGGGGAGGACTGGGGAAGGATACTGTGTCAGTCTCAGCTAAGATTGCTGGCACCAACCAACACTGCAAATGTGAGTCGAAGCCCTGGCCTTCCCTCAGTCAGGCACTGGACTCACCTGTAGGATTCTGACGACTCAAATTGGGGTCCCCCACAGCTGACCTACCAGCAACCAGAGGGGTTCAGGGTGCAGACAGCCCAGGAATCTGTGTACATGCTGCTCTCCAGGCCTCCTGGTCACTGGCCCGAACTGTCTAGACCCTGGCCAGGTCCTGACCTGCATGCCCCTTCCTGACTTCAAGGTCCTGCCCCCAACCATGGTTTCATCTCCACATCCAGTTGTTTCGGCTCCCTACATCTACTCTGTGTTCACTCCAGGGACTTTGGTCCAGACCAAATTTGTTTAGACCAGAGGTGCAATGATTGGCTACAGAATAGAAAGGCTGGAAGCTTTTTCCTTTT